>UESW01004149.1:1087390-1122714 GCA_900491605.1 Calamus simplicifolius
GAAGAATTGACTCGAGACTGGACATGCTATCTTTTACCTTAGGCAGTTCTGTAGAATCCTTTGGAGCTGAGCTTCACAAGATCTTCGAAAGGATGGAAGGCATTGCCGATGGATCTGGATCATATGTTCATGCAACGGGTCAATTAAAGAAGGATATTGACCTTGCTGTCTCTCAAATAGAAGCTAGTCTTGAAAATTTTAAGAAAGCACAAAAAGATGATGTAATGGAGATAATTGGTCATCTAAAGAAAATTGTATTCAAGCACATTTGATTTTTTTTATTTGATAGCTTGTACTTAGGAAGTTTTTAATTATCCAATGTATGTCATTTTGATATGTAAATGAATCAACTGATGTAATGGTTCTTGCATATGAAATACAATTTCACTTTTTCAAATTTTGATTGATTGGATTCCTATGCCTTATTGACATTATAAATTTTTCTTTACTCTCCTTATTGCTAATAACAAAAAGGGGGAGAGATAGTTGTGTATATGCAAAGAAATATTGAATATTATATGTATGCATAAAGAAAAGAAAAAGAATTATGCATAAAGAAAGAAAGAAAGGGGAGAATTAATTGAACTGATTATTAGTCACAATTGATTGTTGATATACAAGAGGACCTACTCAATGCAGGGGGAGCTTATCAAAAAGCTCATCATTTACAATGTTATGCACATTAAGTTTACAATTCAATATTAATGGATTATATTGAACTCATGTGCAATTTTAAAAGTTTACATTGAACATTGGCATCAAAACCTTAATTTCAATGTTTAAAAATTAAAATGACTATAATCCTTAGTTTAATTAAATTTATGAATGCATATACTCAAAGTTTTTGTTATCATCAAAAAGGGGGAGATTGTTGACCCAATTGATAATTTTGATGATTAACAAAACTGTTTGAGTATAGTTTGTGAAGGCTCTAATGATTTTGATTTAGTGTTTCAGCATATAAAACCTTTGAAAGATCAAAATCAAGAGTTACAATGAGTTCTGGATCGAATCTAATGTCTAGGTAAGAATTGCAGACATTAGAGTCGACTCCGAGAATCACAGAGCCGACTCCGGAACCGGCACGGTCATTAGAGTCGACTCTGAGACTGTGAGAGTCGACTCTCACAGATGGAGCAGAAAGTCGAGTTTTCTGGCTCAAACATAGAGTCGACTCCGGGTAAGTTAGAGTCGACTCCGGAAAAGCATCTTGTCGACCCCAGAAAAGCCAGAGACGACTCCGAAAATATCAGTTTGAAACGCCTCGAGATAGAGCCGACTCCAGAAAAGTTAGAGTCGACTCCAATCCACCTGGAACGAAAAATAAAGTTGCCAGATCGGCACTAACGGTAACTTTTCTATTTTTACTCATTTCTAACGGATATATTTTTGATAGAAGGTACACTCCAACGGATAGTTTTATTCCAAAAGAGGTGTAAAAGAAATCTATAAGAAGGGGAGTCTATTGTTCAAAAAAAAAGAAGAAGAGAGGAAAAGAACGAAAAATCTGAAAAAGAATCTGAGATAGACAAATCCCATTTCAAAAATCTGAGAGCTTGAATCTTTGAAAGGAAAACCGTTCAGCTCAAATCCACATCACTCCAAAAGCCTCAAGAGGAATCCAAAGCGTCAAAAATCAAAGTCTTGGAGGATTTCCCAAACTTGAAGAAGGAGATTCAGTTCTTGCTTTTCATCCCTTCTCAACTGCTTCAACCACGAAGAATCGGAGCTGAGGCTTGATTCAATCCAGCAAGGAGAAGAAGAAGAAGAAAAAGAAGAAAAAGATCAAAAGCCAACCTATCTACAAATCAGGCTTTTCTAAACCTTATTCTTTAATTTGTATATTTGCTCATTGAGGAGCTTTTGTATTCACAAACAAAACTCATCTTATATTTGGCTAGTTCAATCTGGAGGATTGAACTAGAGGAGGTAGTTTTACCTCGGTTTAAAGCTTGTTTAACGCTTGGGTTAGTTGTGAGCCCGTGAAAAACAACGTGTAGGGTTTTGTGCTGGTAAGCCCAAAAAAACCAGCTGGGTTCGTTGTGCACCCGGAAAAACAACAAGTTTGAGTTGTGAGCTTGGAAAATAACTCGCGTGAATCTAGAGAGATATAGTGTGGACCCAAGTGAATCTTGGGAGTGGACGTAGGTGTTGGATACACCGAACCACTATAAAATCTTTTGTGTTTGCAGTGTCTTATTGTCTCTTTATCTATCTCTATCTTACTCACTGCACTTTAGTTATCTTGCATTCACCCTCATTAATCTCAAGCAAACTAATTTCAAAAAAAAGGGGCTAATTTTAAAGAAGCCAATTCACCCCCCCTCTTGGGTTGCCATCTGGGCCAACAGAAAGTGCATAGAATTTCATAAAAAATCAAAAAAAATTTACTTCAGATTTTTAAGGAATGCTCACTACATATATGCATACTTACATTGCGCTAACCTTCGAATGGCAAAATTTTATCATCAAAATGATCAGACTAATACTAAAAAGTTTATGAGCCATTCTATGATATTGTGAGTTGTTGCAACTCAACTCAACTCACTTATTTAAGCCTTTTCTCAACTTTATAGATTCATGTTTTAGAAGATTTAATGAAGTTTTATGTTGACTGTTGGCTACCTAACGCAATCATTCTATTTTACTCAGGCTTGAGATCGGCCTGGTAATCAAAAGGTTTTTGTGAGTTGTTGCAATGGTGCTAAAATAAAAAAAAATCAAATCTGAAGGCTAGAACTTGCAATCAAAAGGTTTTTGATACAACACTACTGTTAGGAAACTCCAAAAGTAGGAAAATTGAAAATGAGGTATCGATTGTGAAAATCCAACATGAAAACGTTCCAAAACAATAATTTGCTGCAGAAGACTAGTATATGCTAGAGCTAATTCAAGATATATACTGTGGATGGTTGATTGAACCTCAGAAAGCACGTTTAAATTTTAGGATATAGCATTTAGTGACACCCCAAAATGTTATACATGGGGTTAAAAGTGAAATGTCTACACCTGTGTACTTTCACTTGACCAAGAAGAACTAGATATACAAAAAAAAAAAAAAAAAAAAGAATTTATTGAGGAACTAGAAGGCGTGAGAGTTCTCGATTGAGACGAATCACTCCCAATCCCTTAAATCAATTTTATACGGCCGAATCATCTTAATATCTGAAAAAATTAAATCGAGATTGACTCTAACCAGCCAACAGAACCTCATTAATTAGCTCACTGCCAGCATGTAAAATCTGCTCTAAGAAATCTCAACTAATCGTTTGCCTGTAGGGGAAAATAAATAAAATAAAAACACAAGGAGAGACGGGGACAATTTTGACACCGACAACAAAGAAACACATATAATAGCCTATTATTCACTCTTCGAATTTTAATTGAATAAAAAAAATATGATCATAGTTTACATCAAATCCTTTTTTCAGAAAAATATTCAAACGTACAAACGATTTGTTTCCTTCAAATTGATGGGAAAATAATATGAAGTAGGAATAGGGGGAAAAAAATGGAGACACTCGTAGTTTAGAAATAAGGATTCATAGAAAGGCCTAGCTAGGAATTCACAACCCAGCACCTCTCCCTGATCTCACCCTGGCTTCCGGTGAGCACTTCAATAGAACCCATCTTCACCATGGCAGATGCAAACTTAGCAGCCCAAGCCGACTGGTCCTTTGCATTGTCCCGCACCAGCTTTGCAGTCTCCGAGCTATCTTGCAGGGTCTGGTCTGAAGTCAGCACTCCCCTACGCGTCAACAGATTCCGGTAGTACAAGTTATCGAGACGAGTCGGCGTGACGGCGTCGAGGAGCACCGTCGTCGGATCGCTAAAGTTAGCGGTCGACGGCGGGCACCTAGCCTTCAAGTACGCTGCAAAGGCTGGCTCCATGGAGGGATCTTGAGGGTGGGTGGCACTGAAGTTGTACAGTCGCTTTGTGAAGGAAGAGCAGTGAGAGCGGCCAATGGAGTGGGCTCCTGAGAGTGCGACCATCTCATCGAGAGACAATCCCTTCCTCTTGAAGTTTTCTTCCAGTAAGTTGGCAGTGAAGTTTGGAAATGGAATGTTGTTGAGAACCTCGGATTCTAGAGAGATTGTTCCATCGCGCCTCCCGGCCGGCACTTGATAGTCGATGCCGCCGGCTATGTAGGCACTGTCCCGTGCGGCGAACGCAACGATGTCGGCACAGGAGACCTTGCAGGGGCAGTGGGCTTCCACCGCAGCCTTCGCTGCGTCGATCACTTCGAAACCTCGCAAACTTGGGTTGTTCGGCAGGCCTCTTTCTCTGAACGGTTCTCAGGGGTTGAGTTAAGAAGCACGGAAGCATCACATCCCTAGAAGACAGATGATTATGTCAGTCAATTAAGCAACCCTTCAACGAATTTAATAAGTGGTCAAAACTCAATAGCTAGTGTTAGGGCCAATTCTACATCATAGATCGATAATGGATTTTGCTAACCGTTTCGGCCATGCCAAGATTCTGGACTTTGGTAAGGTATTGACGTAAAGAAGGTAAAACATATGTACTTGAGTTGATCGATGATGAGTTTTAGCTAATTAACCATGAGGTTAGTCTCCTACGTACACTGCATGTGATTTTACGTACAGAGAAAAGAATAAGAAGTATATATACCCTAACGAAGCAGTCATGGAAATGCATCCTGATAAGTCCAGCGGCAATTCCGGGATTCTGGGCGATGGCTTGGGCCACGGTTTTCCTCACGATGTGCTCTGCCAACGGACATGTATCTTCGTAGAAGCCAACCTTCATGGAAGCCGATACCGCGGAGGCCATGGTTAAGATGGTCAAGAAGAAGACCATGCTTGAAGAGAATTTAAGATCATGAGCTCTCAGATCCATTCTTTTATCACTGTTTGCACTTATGCTTGATCGAGGACGAGGAGGGAGGGATCGAGAAAGCGAACGCACGAGACTCTTTTGCTTATTGGAGAAGCGGAGAAACAAGAAGCTAGCTGATGGAGAAGATCAGTTGAGCTCATGAATGGGTATTTATGGGTATTGGAGTGATGGTGGAAACGGTGTTGGTTTTAGTGCCAATTCAAATAACGCGAATGCAGGACTGGTTCAAAAAATGACCTCTTCGCCGAGGTTAGGTTGAATTGGTGTTTAGTTGGCATGGGAAAGCGAAAGCGGAACTAAACGAGGAAAGAAAGGCCTCAAGAGAAACGATAATTAAGAGATTAAAATATTTTATAGGGAAGCAGGCTGTCGCAACTTTGTGTTGGCAAGCGTGAAGATTCTGACATTTAAACAAATTGATGGCTGACTGGCTGAGGCTTATAGTCGCGTAATTTGTTGGGAGATGATAATTTATCTCAGCTCGTCATCTTCCAGCTGCTAGCATTAATGTCACCAGCTGTACATGTGTTTAATTAATGAATATATGTGTTTTATAAAATTGACCTAGTCAAATATTATTTTAATGATTAGTCTCCGTCCAGGAAACGGGCTCTCTCCCTCTCTCTCTAGTGTGTGTGGGAAGAAAGTCCAGGAAACGGTCTAGTTCACTCCTCAACTTGTCTTGAAGGGAATAGGGATCCGGCCGGCCCCATGATGCCTAGATTCGGTTTAAATAGGTTCCTAAGCTGTAAGGGTGATTGGTCACAAAACATGAAGGCATAAGGATGTTTTCCCAGGGCTAAAACTTCAACTTAGCCTGCGTTGATTACAAATAGACCATCTCTTTTAGCTTTTTGGGCAAGAGGATCATTGATGTAATCAAAGAAATATATATATATATATATACTAAGTTCAAAATCGAATCATATTTTTCATCCTTAAATTTATATGAACTGTATGGATCTAAGAGTGAAGAAATAACTAAATTTAGCTATAGATTGACTATATTCGAATATAGTCATATATATATATATATATATATATATATATATATATATATATATATATATATATAGAGTCAAGTTTAGGATTTGATCATTTCTCCTATATTTGAATGTACATGGATTGCGAAGTCATCCTATCTTTTCAATCTTTTCTATCTTTGGGACACATAAATTTTGTGAATTTAAAAGTAAGGAAGGTAATCGAATTTAAATTTAACTATAATCAAATGTAGTCAAGTCTATCTTTCTATATATATGTGTTATATATGTATGTGAGGTAGATTTAGCTATATTCGTATGTAGTAAGTTTAGATCGAACCATCTTTCCTATCCTTTGATTCATTACAAAGATAAAAAAGATAGAAAAAAGTGGGATGGTTTCATGATCCATGTATATTCAAGAGTGAAAAAGGCAATAAAAATCTAAACTTGACTATATTTGAATGTCGTCAAGTCCAGCTCTATATACATACACACATGCTCTTGTAGTTTAGAAAGATGTACTATATTAATAAATAATACTATAAATAGGTTCCATGTCTCTTTTATTTCACAAAACTAACAAGGGTTACGCCACTTGGATTAACTTTTATAATCTTTATAATTCTAGTTTAGTTTCTCTTAGTACTCATTAGAAGAAGACATTGTTCAAATGGACGTTATCTAATGTAAAGCCTAATATGATATAATTAATCCTAGCTAATATGGACATAACCTAATATGTTTTTATAAATATGAAAAATATGAATCTTAATCCATTTAGTAGATTATTCCTTTATATAGACATATATAGCCTTATTCCTAAGGTATTCCATTTAGCAAGTTTAGAGGCAGATTCTTTACTTATAAAATATTTAGATATCAAATTATATAATTCAGTGAACTGTGGTCATAATTAAAAAATTAAAACGTTTGGATTAAAAATGGAAAAGTTTAGATTACACAAAACAATGTCTTTTTGACTTAGGTCAGCTTATTTAAGGTCAAAAATCAAATTTCTAATCCACCAAAATCACAGGTCGAAAGCGGTGCTTTGACGGTATATAAAAACTTGCTCGTCAGAGAGTTCCGACAATAAGAAACTGCAATCGAAACACCAGCGACAAACAATAAGACGAAAGTTCGTTGCGTCATTCCATGATATCAGTCCCACTTCCTTTTGTCCCAACAAGCACCCTTGGAGAGACGCGGGACAACTTTGATTCAGATAGCGCGCAAAGAAACACGTATATTAATTCGACGTCCGTCCAGGCACAAGGATACATAGTATGCGATTATTTACTCTTGGAATTTTAATGGAATAAAAACATGATAGGTTACAACGACATTTTATTTTTTTTGGGAGAAAAATATTCAAACATATGAACAATTTGATTCCTTCAAATTAAAGGGAAAATAATATCACTCAATAAGGGAAAAAATATGACACACTCGCTGTAGCTGAGATTTCATAGAAAGGCCTAGGAATTCACAACCCAGCACCTCTCCCTGACCTCACCCTGGCTTCCAGTGAGCACTTCAATAGAACCCATCTTCACCATGGCAGATGCAAACTTAGCAGCCCAAGCTGACTGGTCCTTTGCATTGTCCCGCACCAGCTTTGCAGTCTCCGAGCTATCTTGCAGGGTCTGGTCTGAAGTCAGCACTCCCCTACGCGTCAACAGATTCCGGTAGTACAAGTTATCGAGACGAGTCGGCGTGACGGCGTCGAGGAGCACCGTCGTCGGATCGCTAAAGTTAGCGGTCGACGGCGGGCACCTAGCCTTCAAATACGCTGCAAAGGCTGGCTCCATGGAGGGATCTTGAGGGTGGGTGGCACTGAAGTTGTACAGTCGCTTTGTGAAGGAAGAGCAGTGAGAGCGGCCAATGGAGTGGGCTCCTGAGAGTGCGACCATCTCATCGAGAGACAAGCCCTTCCTCTTAAAGTTTTCTTCCAGTAGGTTGGCAGTGAAGTTTGGAAATGGAATGTTGTTGAGAACCTCGGATTCTAGAGAGATTCTTCCATCGCGCCTCCCGGCCGGCACTGATAGTCGATGCCGCCGGCTATGTAGGCACTGTCCCGTGCGGCGAAGGCAATGATGTCGGTACAGGAGACCTTGCAGGGGCAGTGGGCTTCCACCGCAGCCTTCGCTGCGTCGATCACTTCGAAACCTCGCAAACTTGGGTTGTTCGGCACGGCCTCTTTCTCTGAACGGTTCTCGGGGTTGAGTTAAGAAGCACGGAAGCATCACATCCCTGGAAAACAGATAATTATGTCAGTTAAGCAACCCTTCAACGAATTTAATGAGTGGCCAAAACTCAATATATGCAAGTGTTTGGGCCAATTCTACATCATATATAGATCGATAATGGATTTTGCTGACCGTTTCGGCCATGCCAAAATTCTGGACTTTGGTCAGGTATTGACGTATAGAAGGTAAAACATATGTACTTGAATTGATCGATGAGTTTTAGCTGAACCATGAGGTTAGTCTCCTACGTACACTGCATGTGATTTTACGTACAAAGACAAAGAATAAGAAGTATACCCTAACGAAGCAGTCATGGAAATGCATCCTGATAAGTCCAGCGGCAATTCCAGGATTCTGAGCGATGGCTTGGCCTACAGTTTTCCGCACGATGTGCTCTGCCAACGGACATGTGTCTTCGTAGAAGCCAACCTTCAGGGAAGCCGACGCCACGGAGGCCATGGTTAAGATGGTCACGAGGAAGAACATGCTCGAAGAGAATTTAGGATCATCATGAGCTCTCGCATCCATTCTTTTATCACCGTTTGCACTTATGCTACGAAGAGGGAGCTCGGAGAAAAGAAAACGAACGCGATTCTTTTGCTTATTGGAGAAGCGGAGAAACAAGAAGCCGATGGAGAAGAGTTGAGCTCATGAATGGAGGTATTTATGGTTGCTGCAGGTGATGGTGGAAACGGTGTTGGTTTTAGTGCCAATTCAAATAACGCGAATGCACGACTGTTTCAAAAAATGACCTCTTCGTCGAGGTTAGGTTGAATTGTTTTTTATTAATTTGGCATGGCGGTGGTGAGAAGAAAGCGAAAGCGGAACTAAACGAGGTAAGAAAGGTCTCAGGAGAAATGATAATTAAAGACTAAAGAGATTAAAATATTTTATAGGGAAGAAAGCGGTCGCAACTTGTGCCGGCACGCGTGAATGTTCTATGATGATCATTTATATAATCAGCTCATCATCTTCCAGCTGCGCGCATTAATGTCACCAGCTGTGTGATTAATGAACATATGTATTTTATAAAATTGACCTGGTCAAATATTTCTTTGATGATTTGTCTCTGTCCATGAAACGGTCTCTCTCTCTCTCCCCCTTTAGTGTGCGTGCGAAGAAAGTCCCAGCAGACGATCTAGTTCACTCCTCAACTTGTCTCTGAAGGAATGCGGCCGGCCCCATGTTGCTTAGATTCGGTTTGAATAGGTTCTGATAGGGCCAGTCAACAGGCCCATGAACAATAAAATAAAAATTTTCAAAATTTTTTAGGCTGGTCTTAGACGGCCTCGCTGGCCTATCGGGTTCTTTCTTTAAGGATGCAGTGGACATTTAATTTCGTTATACTACAGCAAGCATCCGTCATAATGGAGAGAGAACAATAGGAAAAAGAGCTATGTGATGTGAGTGGGTTCTCCCAAGGACCGCCTTTTGTCATTAATGTCCCATGGACAAATCAATGGGCGGCATTTAATGATACGGAGACTAAAGATAAGTCCTAGGCGGCCCTTCATATCTAAGCGGCCCCTCCTCACGATAAATCCTAAGCGGCCCTTCATGTCTAAGCGGCCCCTCCTCATAATAAATCCTAGGCGGCCCTTTAATCTAAGCGGCCCCTCCTCACGATAAATCCTAGGCGGCCTTTATAAGTAAGCGGCCCTCCTCATAATAAATCCTAAGCAGCCCTTCATGTCTAAGCGGCCCCTCCTCATAATAAATCCTAGGCGGCCCTTTGTATCTAAGCGGCCCCTCCTCACGATAAATCCTAGGCGGCCCTTCATAAGTAAGCGGCCCCTCCTCATAATAAATCCTAGGCGGCCCTTCATAAGTAAGCGGCCCCTCCTCATAATAAATCCTAGGCGGCCCTTTATATCTAAGCGGCTCCTCCTCACGATAAATCCTAGGCGGCCCTTCATGTCTAAGCGGCCCCTCCTCATAATAAATCCTAGGCGGCCCTTTATAAGTAAGCGGCCCCTCCTCATAATAAATCCTAAGCGGCCCTTCATGTCTAAGCAGCCCCTCCTCATAATAAATCCTAGGCGGCCCTTTATATCTAAGCGGCCCCTCCTCACGATAAATCCTAGGCGGCCCTTCATGTCTAAGCGGCCCCTCCTCATAATAAATCCTAGGCGGCCCTTTATAAGTAAGCGGCCCCTCCTCATAATAAATCCTAGGCGGCCCTTTATATCTAAGCGGCCCCTCCTCATAATAAATCCTATGCGGCCCTTTATCTAAGCGGCCCCTCCTCATAATAAATCCTATGCGGCCCTTTATATCTAAGCGGCCCTCCTCACGATAAATTCTAGGCAGCCCTTCATAAGTAAGCGGCCCCTCCTCACAATATTTCCTAGGCAGCCTCTCTCTCTCTCTCTCTCTCAAGGCCTCTTCAACGGCATTTATGTGCTGAGACATTATAGGTCTTATAAAACCCTCGCTCAAAGGCATTTATTGGAGAGCATTCAATTGAATAAGAGCATTCAATGTCAAGTTACGAACCATTAAGAGAGAGAGAGAGATGATAGAGGAGGTCCTGAGCGGCCTTTCCCTCAACGGCCACCCTAGGCGGCCTTTCTAGGCGACCATCCCTGGTGGCCTTTCTAGGCGGCCTTTCTAGGCGGTTTCGATTTCAGACTCCCAATGTCACCACAACGACGGCTCCCTATCGCATTTATGTGTCGGGGCTTTATGGTTTTTTAAAGGCCACGTGCATTTATGGTTGCCACAATTGACTCCCTTTTTGGCCCCATGCATGCACGTTAATGTGCTTCGGTAATAACTTCGGGATGTCTTCATCTTAGGCGGTCCCGAAGGCTTCTCCCAGCTAGGCGGCCTTCCTCAACCGCCATCCTAGGCGGCCTTTCATCCTAGGCGGAGGAAGTCCTAAGCGGCCCCCTCCTTAACAATCCTAGGCGGCCCCCGACACTCCTATGACGGCGGCCCCGAGCGTTCCCAGGCGGCCGCACCGGTCCCAAGCGGCCCCTATTTTCTACCACGAGCATCCTAGCCGGCCTCATGCGCGCACAGGTCCGAACAATCCCAGGCGGCCACAGTGATCCCAAGAGGCCCTTGGCAGCTCCCGAGCAGTCCTAGGCGGCCCCGGCCTCGGTCGATAACGGCCTCGCCGGACCTAAGTCCCCAGCGGCCCTTCCTTAGTGGCTTCCAACTCGGACACGCGCGGGCCCTATAGTGACTGTTCACCACGTCATCTTCTGGATTAATAAATTATGGCCACTTACTTTAATGAGATAATTAAGTGGTCATATGTCTCCGACAAGATGGCGCGTAAAGCTCTGACATTCCACTAAGAGGTAAGCTTTATCGAAAGTCATCATTCATCATAAAAGTCTTGACAGGTGGCGGCAGTTGGGCCTCACAGATGTCAGCCCTGACATTTCACCCACCAAAAGTACTTAGTCATCACGACACTTCAGCCACTCAGACTAAATGAGCCCCAAAAGTCATGGTCCATCATGAGGCCCCACGTGACTCATTCCCACTAGATGACAAAGATTCAAACTTCTCAAGCAAGCTACACAGAGGACAATGGTAAATAAAGAAGGTAAGAGGTAACTCAAAAGGGACACACGCTCATTCTGAGCTCTCTAACTCTTTCTCTTTCGAGCTTTCTCAAGCTCACGGCTATTGCCCAGAGCACTAACTTGAGCGTCGGAGGGTCTCCGCCGGAATACCCGGCCGTGGGACTTCTTGCAGGCTTTGAAGACAAAGGAAGGGCTCCGATATTTCTATGGGGGAACGGTCGACGCTCAAGGAAGCCGACTCAAAGTGACCGGGCATCAACAGATTGGCGCGCCAGGAAGGGGGGCACGCACTGCAGGAAAGAAAGCTCTATCTTCCTGAGCTATAAGCCTTTGTCCCCTTTAAGATAGCCATGGTGGCGATGCGCATTCTGAAGGTCCTCACCAATCATGCTGGGGGGCATTCATATCATACTGAGCATCAGAGGACCACTCTCTCTGCTCCTCCTTCACCACCAGCCTCAGCTGCTCTAATTAACCAACTGGCCATCCTCAATCAACAAGTTCAAGCCTTGAATGTAGCAGTTCATAAGCCGCAGAAGCAACGCTCGGTGGCCATTCAGCAGCAGCCCAAGCTTCTCACACCGCTCGTGATAGCTGCACAGTTAGTCAGAGATTCACCTACGGGAAATCTCCTTATAGAGAAGCTTATCGCCATCAAGCTTCATATAAGCACCGCCACTACGAAGCTTTCAAGAGACTGCGGTCTCCCTTTTTCTTTCATCTCCTGAGTCATCTTGAGAGGACCTTAATCATGGGATAAGGAGGCATTTGGATGAACAACACTGGCGGCTGGAAGAACTTAGTCAAAGGTTCAACAATCAGTCGGAGGTAGATTGCAACATGGTCAAAAGAATAATTTTCAAAAAGGGGCAAACTTGGGACATTATCCATACCCCGTCACTCCAAGCATTTGTAGGCATTTTAATTTCTGGTGGTAGTAGGCCAAGAGGTGTTGATGCAATTAATGCAAGGTGAAAGATGAAGATAAAAGGCTTCGACTACTGACTCTACCAAAACCCTCTCTGTTCCTCTCTCTTCTTGTCTATTTCATCCAAGAGCCAAACCAAGCCTGAGCCCTCTTGCAGATTCGGTTCCAGCTGCTCTCAGACTTCAGCACTGAGGGTGACCAATTCCTTCAAAGGAAAAACACTACGCAAGGGCGAAAAGCTATGAAAGAGGATTCAGGACGTAAGCCTCTGGATCGAAAGCGGGATGAGCTCAAATCATGTGTACGTAGACACAAGCTTGTGGAGGAGGTGGGAGAGCTTGCAAAGGATTTCCCTTACATGCATAACGTCGAAGAAGATTTTGAGCAATTGAAGGCTTCTGAGGATTGTTCCCAGTTACTTGGGGAGGGAAACCAGATTTCGGAAAAAGGTCTTTGCAACTTCTCCACCACTTCAAAAACCAAGAATCTGAAACCAAAAGTCGCTAGATTCCAATACTGTGACTACGGCAGAAGAAACTAATAGGGAGAGTATCCAAAAAAAAAAAAAGAGAAAAAAAGAAAAAACCCTCATATATTAAATGATGCTGGTGGACATCTGACGAGGGAAGAGTTAGCATCCTCAGCAATGGACAAGTGATGACGCCCAAGCGAGGACAGACCACTAGCGGGCTGAAGTACCCAGGTCAGCAGCATGGACCAGTTTCTCCAAAAGAAAAGCTCTCAAGCCCTTAATCGACACCAAACACAATGCAAAGGCAAAAAGCCTTGAAGCTAAGTATGCCACACTCTGAGAACAAAGTTTCTTTTCATATAATCTAGCATATTTCTTTTTATTTGACTTTCTAATCCCTCAGCGCCCCAAGGGACATAGACACCACGGACCGGCACAAGAAACCTCCGGAGGTTCAAGCCCTGTGTCCTAAGTGGCCCTGAGCTAAACCCATGTGGCAATGCTGTACAAAAAAAATAATAATAATAAAGAAGAAGTTTTTTCATTCAATTTCTCAAAAAACCACTCGGGCCAGCCAAGCGACCGCCGAGGTAGTTTTCTGGTAGCCCCGCGATCATAAGGACACCCCGGATCGGTGTGAGAAACCTCCGAGGAGGTTCAAGTCCTATGGTCTCGGTGGCTCCGAGTCAAACTCCCGGACCGGCCGAGCGACCCCCGAAATATTTTCAAAATGACTTTAGTGGTCCCAAGATCATAAAACCCCGGGCCGGTCAAGAAACCCCCGAGGCGGTTTTATTTTCGCTCCATCAATAAAAGGCTCCCGAGCATGGTCCTATCACAGCGACTCTCGGGTCACCCTTCGGGGTCCAAAAGGAACCTGAGCCTGGTCCAAGCACCCTCAGGTCACCCTCCGGGGTTAAAGGCTCCCGAGCATGGTCCCATCACAGCGACTCTCGGGTCACCCTTCGGGGTCCAAAAGGAACCTGAGCCTGGTCCAAGCACCCTCAGGTCACCCTCCGGGGTTAAAGGCTCCCGAGCATGGTCCCATCACAATGACTCTCGGGTCACCCTTCGGGTCCAAAAGGAACCTGAGCCTGGTCCAAGCACCCTCAGGTCACCCTCCGGGGTTAAAGGCTCCCGAGCATGGTCCATCACAGTGACTCTCGGGTCACCCTTCGGGGACAAAAAGGAACCTGAGCCTGGTCCAAGCATCCTCAGGTCACCTTCGGGGTTCAAAAGGCCCTCAACAGTTTTATTGCCGCCTCGTTGGCTCTATCTCTCATCCTCAGCGACATCAGTGTAGCTCCATCAGCTCCATGTCAGGCCCCTAGCCGGCCCTCGAGCTGGTCCTAGGCGGCCACAGTATGTTAGGCCCCTAGCCGGCCCTCGGGCTGGTCCTAGGCGGCCACAGTATGTTAGGCCCCTAGCCGGCCCTCGGCTGGTCCTAGGCGGCCACAGTATGTTAGGCCCTAGCCGGCCCTCGAGCTGGTCCTAGGCGGCCACAGTATGTTAGGCCCCTAGCCGGCCCTCGGGCTGGTCCTAGGCGGCCACAGTTATGTTAGGCCCCTAGCCGGCCCTCGGGCTGGTCCTGGCGGCCACAGTTTGTTAGGCCCCCAGCCGGCCCTCGGGCTGGTCTTAGGCGGCCACAGCTATGTCAGGCCCCAGCCGGCCCTCGGGCTGGTCCTTAGGCGGCCACAGTTATGTTAGGCCCCCAGCCGGCCCTCGGGCTGGTCCTAGGTGGCCACAGTATGTTAGGCCCCTAGCCGGCCCTCGGGCTGTCCTAGGCGGCCACAGTTATGTTAGGCCCCTAGCCGGCCCTCGGGCTGGTCCTAGGCGGCCACAGTTATGTTAGGCCCTAGCTGGCCCTCGGGCTGGTCCTGGGCGGCCACAGTTATGTTAGGCCCCAGCCGGCCCTCGGGCTGGTCCTAGGCGGCCACAGCTATGTCAGGCCCCCAGCCGGCCCTCGGGCTGGTCTTAGGCGGCCACAGTTATGTTAGGCCCCCAGCCGGCCCTCGGGTGGTCCTGGGCGGCCACAGTTATGTTAGGCCCCTAGCCGGCCCTCGGGCTGGTCCTAGGCGGCCACAGCTGTGTCAGGCCCCCAGCCGGCCCTCGGGCTCGTCTTGGGTGGCCACAGTTATGTTAGGCCCCAGCCGCCCCTTGGGCTGGCTTCGAATGGCCTCAACATATAACCAAAAAGGGCATGGACGCCCTGAGCCAGCATAAGAAATTCTCGAAGGTTTAAACTTGGATTCTAGGCGGTCCCGAGCCAAGGCCCGAGGCCAGCTTGGCACCTAATGCTTTTGGAATCAGCACCAGCTCTATCTATCAACCTCAACAGCTCTATCACAGCCTTATTGGCTCTATCCCTTTGTCCCAGCGGCATCGTTACGACCTTAGCGGAATTATTATAGCCTTAGCGGCTCTACCGCTCTGCCTCATCGGCTCTACCAACCTCACAGCTCTATCACAGCCTTATTGGCTCTATCCCTTTGTCCCAGCGGCATCGTTACGACCTTAGCGGAATTATTATAGCCTTAGCGGCTCTACCGCTCTGCCTCATCGGCTCTACCGACCTCAACAGTTTTATTGCAGCCTCATTGGCTCTATCTCTCAGCCTGCATTAGTGCAGCTCCATTAGCTCTATTTTTGCCTTGCAAGCTAGTTGACGAGCGTCTTCCCCCCACAAAAATTGAGCGTACACTACTTTAAGTGGCGGGCACAAGGTAATAAACCTACCCCAAATATTACTTAAAAATTTTTTACACTCCTTCAGCTTGGTTAGTGCAGGACCTACAAGCTCAAGGAGTGTAGGGGGCATCTGATAGGGCCAGTCAACAGGCCCATGAACAATAAAAATAAAATTTTCAAAATTTTTTAGGCTGTCTTAGACGGCCTCGCTGGCCTATCGGGTTCTTTCTTTAAGGATGCAGTGGACATTAATTTCGTTATACTACAGCAAGCATCCGTCATAATGGAGAGAGAACAATAGGGAAAAAGAGCTATGTGATGTGAGTGGGTTCTCCCAAGGACCGCCTTTTGTCATTATGTCCCATGGACAAATCAATGGGCGGCATTTAATGATACGGAGACTAAAGATAAGTCCTAGGCGGCCCTTCATATCTAAGCGGCCCCTCCTCACGATAAATCCTAAGCGGCCCTTCATGTCTAAGCGGCCCCTCCTCATAATAATCCTAGGCGGCCCTTTATATCTAAGCGGCCCCTCCTCACGATAATCCTAGGCGCCCTTCATATCTAAGCGGCCCCTCCTCACGATAAATCCTAAGCGGCCCTTCATGTCTAAGCGGCCCCTCCTCATAATAAATCCTAGGCGGCCCTTTATATCTAAGCGGCCCCTCCTCACGATAAATCCTAGGCGGCCCTTCATAAGTAAGGCGGCCCCTCCTCATAATAAATCCTAGGCGGCCCTTTATATCTAAGCGGCTCCTCCTCACGATAAATCCTAGGCGGCCCTTCATGTCTAAGCGGCCCCTCCTCATAATAAATCCTAAGCGGCCCTTCATGTCTAAGCGGCCCCTCCTCATAATAATCCTAGGCGGCCCTTTGTATCTAAGCGGCCCCTCCTCACGATAAATCCTAGGCGGCCCTTCATAAGTAAGCGGCCCCTCCTCATAATAAATCCTAGGCGGCCCTTTATATCTAAGCGGCTCCTCCTACGATAAATCCTAGGCGGCCCTTCATGTCTAAGCGGCCCTCCTCATAATAAATCCTAAGCGGCCCCTCCCATAATAAATCCTAAGCGGCCCCTCCTGTCTAAGCGGCCCCTCCTCATAATAAATCCTAGGTGGCCCTTTATATCTAAGCGGCCCCTCCTCACGATAAATCCTAGGCGGCCCTTCATGTCTAAGCGGCCCCCCTCATAATAAATCCTAGGTGGCCCTTTATAAGTAAGCGGCCCCTCCTCATAATAAATCCTAGGCGGCCCTTTATATCTAAGCGGCCCCTCCTCACGATAAATCCTATGCGGCCCTTCATAAGTAAGCGGCCCCTCCTCACGATAAATTCTAGGCGGCCCTTCATAAGTAAGCGGCCCTCCTCACAATATTCCTAGGCAGCCTCTCTCTCTCTCTCAAGGCCTTCAACGGCATTTATGTGCCGAGATATTTATAGGTCTTATAAAACCCTCGCTCAAAGGCATTTATTGGAGAGCATTCAATTGAATAAGAGCATTCAATGTCAAGTTACGAACCATTAAGAGAGAGAGAGAGATGATAGAGGAGGTCCTGAGCGGCCTTTCCCTCAACGGCCACCCTAGGCGGCCTTTCTAGGCGACCATCCCTGGTGGCCTTTCTAGGCGGCCTTCTAGCGGTTCGATTTCAGACCCAATGTCACCACAACGACGGCTCCCTATCGCATTTATGTGTCGGGGCTTTATGGTTTTTTAAAGGCCACGTGCATTTATGGTTGCCACAATTGACTCCCTTTTTGGCCCCATGCATGCACGTTAATGTGCTTCGGTAATAACTTCGGGACGTCTTCATCTTAGGCGGTCCGAAGGCTTCTCCCAGCTAGGCGGCCTTCCTCAACCGCCATCCTAGGCGGCCTTTCATCCTAGGCGAAGGAAGTCCTAAGCGGCCCCCTCCTTAACAATCCTAGGCGGCCCCCGACACTCCTATGACGGCGGCCCCGAGCGTTCCCAGGCGGCCGCACCGGTCCCAAGCGGCCCCTATTTCTACCACGAGCATCCTAGCCGGCCTCATGCGCGCACAGGTCCGAACAATCCCAGGCGGCCACAGTGATCCCAAGAGGCCCTTGGCACTCCCGAGCAGTCCTAGGCGGCCCCGGCCTCGGTCGATAACGGCCTCGCCGGACCTAAGTCCCCAGCGGCCCTTCCTTAGTGGCTTCCAACTCGGACACGCGCGGGCCCTATAGTGACTGTTCACCACGTCATCTTCTGGATTAATAAATTATGGCCACTTACTTTAATGAGATAATTAAGTGGTCATATGTCTCCGACAAGATGGCGCGTAAAGCTCTGACATTCCACTAAGAGGTAAGCTTTATCGAAAGTCATCATTCATCATAAAAGTCTTGACAGGTGGCGGCAGTTGGGCCTCACAGATGTCAGCCCTGACATTTCACCCACCAAAAGTACTTAGTCATCACGACACTTCAGCCACTCAGACTAAATGAGCCCCAAAAGTCATGGTCCATCATGAGGCCCCACGTGACTCATTCCCACTAGATGACAAAGATTCAAACTTCTCAAGCAAGCTACACAGAGGACAATGGTAAATAAAGAAGGTAAGAGGTAACTCAAAAGGGACACACGCTCATTCTGAGCTCTCTAACGCTTTCTCTTTCGAGCTTTCTCTTTCTCTTTCGAGCTTTCTCAAGCTCACGGCTGTTGCCCAGAGCACTAACTTGAGCGTCGGAGGGTCTCNAATGGACGTGGGTGGAGGAAGGTCATCTGGTTCGTAGTGGACGAAAAGAGAACCGTCAACCGTCAACTTATTTCACAGACCCATCAGCTATTTGCTTTGCAAGTATCCTTATTAACTTGATTAGTTTTGCTAATGTTATTGATTTGGTGCAGCATATCAACTTTCCAGTTTATTATTTGCCTTGAGATGCCAGCATAAGTTATTATTGTATTGCTTTTGTTAATGAGTGCCCTAAGGGCACTCCTTAACAGGGTATTTGATAGCCCCATCCAACTGTGGAAAATTGAACCTTTTAAAGAATATTTAAAAAGCATATATTTAATAGCTCAAGTTTTGTGCAGCAATATATATATATTTTTAAAAAAGTTAAAAAACATACTCAGCCATCTCCAGAACTCCACATTGGAGCAAGATTCTTTGCGGCCTTTGTAATATAAATGTTATGTATATTTGAATGACTACATTACTAGGATGGATGGCTATAATTGCATTTAAGAAATAGTTCCCATGTAGGATAGATTGTGAATGAATAATATGTGTTCATATCTAAAATGGAATATATGATGACCATTTAAGTAGGCACAATGCTCTGAGTTGCAAAGCTTGTACACTAGCGGATATTGTTTCGTTGCTATATAATAGTCTCAACTACATACATGTATGTTAGAAGTTTAAATGTAGCATATATATATATATATGTATGCATATGTGATATTAAGTATTTTTTAATATTTTTTAAAAGATTCAGTATTTTATTCTTCTTTTCCACAAAAGACTGGTTAAATTGTGTATTAAATGCCCCTTAATGGATGCCTCCTAGCATTCATTAATAAAATCCTTATTATGTACATGATTATTTATTTCTCTAGTTATAAATAGTAATAAGTAGTTACTTATTACTCTAGTTATAAATAGTAATCATTTATTTTAATTTTTGTTATTTGCATGTTCAATCATGTGCTTTTACTATTATTTATTTTTATATAGTTCATAGCTTGTATCTCTTTCATTTGTGAAATAAATGTACTCACAAATTTTTTGTTTGTAAGTTTGGTGTATGCTTTAAGTTTGAGTTCGAGCATTATATTTCTTTTAGTTTTTCTTAACCATCGTCACATTTTCTATAGGCTTAGATAGAGAAAATAAAAATAAAAAAATAGAAAGATTTGTAGTGCCCATACTTAAACCATCACTCCTAAATTTCATCCATTCTCTAATTGATGCATCTATGTATTTCTAAAACAACCTGGTATCACTCCAATTATTTTGAGCTATATATCCTACCTTACTAAACTGAAAAAAACTGTGCTATACACATCGAGGAAAGCTTTCTCTGGTACCAGTTGTTCATAAGGACTAACCAATCGAGTCCCTAAAACTATTAAAATATGTTTAATTAATAATCAAAATATCTATAATCTATTCTCCTCCAACATGCAACCCAATGAACCATTTCCACTCCACCTTACAACCAGGAGACTATACAACAAATTCTTCTAATAAGGGCATATCTCCTAAGTCCATCACATATATTTCTTCCATGTACAAATTCCATAGGCCTTGAATAGGCCTGCTGAATAGATAAGACCATTCCATTTGATATGGTCTTCTCAAAAGAGTGCAGCTGATTAACCACTCATCATAGTATCCACAAAATGAAATGTGTGCACATTTTGTGCCCTCATTATTGAAGTTTCCTCACTGCCGAAAGTACCTGGTTCAGCCATGTGGCCTATTGCACCATCTACTTGATCCTCTGCAATCCCATAACAAACCAACTAGTGGCTTGATATTTATCAGTTTATTGATTTAGGAAGTTTAAAAATTTAAAAGCATTCAACGTGAATTTGTAGATTTTAAATTCAAAAAAGACGAGGCACACAAGTGAAAAGAACTCAAAATCTTGTCATCAGCTAGATATGGAACTGGATCATCTGGCTCTAGTGCTGCTAACTTTGCCACTGCTAGGGCATCCAAAATAAATAACCTTACAGCATTGCTAATCATGTTGCTTAACATTAGGGTGGGGTGCCTTATTTTCATTCAATAGAATGTCCTTTTTTCTTTTCTTCATTTTTTTAATTTACATTTGAAATAATGCGTCTTGAGAAATCATAATTCCCTTTTGCAGTGGAAGAAGATTTGCGAAACATTATCCTTAATTTCTTATAACATTCAAGTCTCGAGAGCTTTTGATAGAAGCAGGCAGCACTATTTTGCAATCATCACTGCAATTGGCCAAAGTGCGTAGCTATAAAAGCTCTTTATATTTACAGGTATTAAAAATTTTGCTGAAGTACTTAGTTTCTACCTCTCAAAAAATTATTTCTCAGCGAGTTCAACCGGAAAAACAAAAGTATAATATGTAATTATCTTATAAACAAGCAATATAATATGTAAAAGCAAGATTACCTTGATAACTTTATTTTTAAGAGTGTTTAATGTTGTAAAAGCCCAGAGAATAGCTTAGTGATTGAGTTCTCCATCATGGACTATGGAATTTTTGTGGACATGAGCCTGTTAGAACAAAATTATATATATTGATTCCTATCATATATGCAAAAATATGGGACCAATATATTTATCATGATAAATAATGCAAATCATGAATAGATACATAAATACCTCTAGCCATTGCTCACACAAATAGGTTGACTTTTCTTCTTCAGATCAGGGTAAGGCTCTTCCATACCTTACGGTCTCTCTTATCGATAGTGTAAACTTTCGTAGAGATCAGGCGCAGGGACCTTTCCGTTTATATTTTTTTATGCCTTATCTGTCCATCACAGAGGACGCTTCAAACGGATATGTTTGAGGGATGTTTATCTTAATTATGGATTCAAATTTGAATTTACATAATCCCACGATATCGAATATAGGACCATCTTAATCATATCTAACCGATACGCTTAATGAAAAAAAAACCAACATTCTTTCACTTGATTAACCCCTCATCATAGTATCCACAAAATGAAATGTGTGCACATTTTGTGCCCTCCTTGTTGAAGTTTCATCACTGCTGAAAGTACCTGGTTCAGACATGTGGCCTGTTGCACCATCTGCTTGATCCTCTGCAATCCCATAACAAACCAACTAGTGACTTGATATTGATCAGTATATTGGTTTTGGAAGTTTGAAAATTTAAAAGCATTCAACGTGAATTTATAAATTTTAAATTCAAAAAGAGGAGGCACACAAATAAAAAGAACTCAAAATCTTGTCATTAGCATAGATATGGAACTGGATCATCTGGCTCTAGTGCTGCTAACTTTGCCACTGCCAGGCCACCCAAAATAAATAACCTTACAGCATTGCTAATCATGTTGCTGAACATTAGGGTGGGATGCCTTATTTTCATTCAATAGAATGTCCTTTTCTCTTTTCTCCATTTTTCTAATTCGCATTTGAACGTCTGAGAAATCATAACGTCCTGTTGCAGTAGAAGAAGATTTGCGAAACATTATCCTTAATTTCTTATAACATTCAAGTCTGGAGAGCTCTTTGATAGAAGCAGGCAACACTATTTTGCAATCATCGGTGCAATTGGCCAAAGTAGCTATAAAAGCTTTTTATATTTACAGGTATTAAAAATTTTGCTAAAGTACTTAGTTTCTACCTCTTAAAAATTATTTCCCAGCGAGTTCAACCGGCAAAACAGAACTATAATATATAATTAGCTTATAAACAAGCAATTAATATGTAAAAGCAAGATAAATTAGTAGAAAAGAATAAATAAAAAATATATTATTTATAGAAGTTAAGTGCAATGTAGTTATATATCAATCGAACGATATCACCAATTATCTTTTGAAATCTTCTATGAATTTTTCATATAGGAGTTCTATGTACTACCTCAAATGGACTGATGTTTTACCTTGATAACTTTATTTTTAAGAGTGTTTAATGTTGTAAAAGCCCAGAGAATAGCTTAGTGATTGAGTTCTCCATCATGGACTATGGAATTTCCGTGGACATGGGCCTCCCCCATTAAGAAATATAAAGGTCTCTTGAGTTAATTTAGACAATAAGTCTAAATTCCTAAACGTTTCTGCATCAGATCTAAAAGTCCAATCCTAAATAATTGTTATGATTAATCTAAATGGATGAGTCATCTATCGCAATGATTGTTTGAGACTCTTTGTGGACTAAGTCGCTACATCTATTGTCTTGCTTACTTTAAGAAGCGAGATGGCTGGACACACCTCACAAAAAAGGCGAGAAAAGAATATGATAAATAGGAGAACATTGGCTTAGCCAATGATAGAATCTGCTCCAAAAGATCATTATAGAAGGATGTTAAAAGCCTTTGTCTATACTTCAACCGACACCATCTTACTTTCACTAGAATGCTTCAACTATAACCTGTTTGCAATTCTCTATCATCTTTCTTTAGCACTAAAATATGATTATAATCATTTTGTTTTGAAAATAAGACTCATAAACCAGTATAAAATTATTCAACCAACTCTATTTCACCAAACAATTTTATTCAGCACTAGAATAAAAGCAGCTAGAGTAGCTTTTGCTCAAAAAATCCAGATGATTATTAGTTTTGCAAGAAAAAATCAAATTATTTTTCTTTTGCAAAATGACCACACGTTGCCAAACAATTATATCTTTGGTATAAGATGAATAATGTAATCAAATATACTGGATATTCAAAATATGTGTTCTAGATGTTCAATAAATATATTCATCAAGCATTTGGCAAGTATAATTAATTCCATGGGCAAAGTTATTAAGAAGCCATTAGATATGTATTGCTTTCAAGAAAAAACAAGCCTTATTTTATAAATTATTATTAATTCAGTGAATCATTTATGTAAAGTTCAATAAGCTAGAAGAATGTTGGCAGTAAAGTAGAACTCAATGTAATGTAGAAAAGTTGCCAAGCTACATTTTTTCTCTTAACCTAGATATATTTATTCCAACCAAAGTGATTGAGTAGTTTTATTCTACTTTATCCTTTTTTTCATTTAAATCATCAACTCATGACGGCTACACCGTTAACAAAATGTTAAATAGTTTTATTTAGCCTCTTCAAGATGATATTCTATGGTGTATATTATTTGCAGATGATATAATATTAATTGATGAAATTAAATCTAAAGTAAATACTAAGTTAAAGATTTGAAGAGGGGCTTTAAAATCTAAGCGTTTCAAGATTAGTAGAAATAAAACTGAATACATGAGATATAATTTTAGTAGAAGTAAAAATATAAATAAAGAACAATGAAGATGGCAAGCCAAAAGATACTAACGAGTAAAAAATTTAGATATTTTGTATCAATTATTCAGCATGAAGGTGAAATAGGTGAAGATGTGAATCATATAGTTAAAGCAGGATGAATTAAGTGGAGGAGTGCTTCGGAAGTATTGTATGATCGATGCATCCTATTAAAATTGAAAAAAAAAATATAAAACTGCTATTAGGCCTGCTATGTTATATGGAATATATAGTGTTGAAAAATATGAAACAACATGTGAATAAATTAAGTGTAAAAGGAATGTGCATGTTAAGATAGATATGTGGCAAAACATTGAAAGATAAAATTAGAAATAAACATATACAAGAAATGATGGGAGTAGCTCCAATTGAAGATAAAATAAAAAAAATTGATTGTGGTAATTTAAACATATACAACGAAGATATTTAGATACTCCAGTTAGAAAGAGTGATCTTTTAACAATTCATGATAATGATAGAGGTAGAGGTAGACCTAAACTAACATTGATACAAATAATTAAAAAAGATATTGTTGGCCTCATATTGATTTTGATGATTACAAAATAATTAAGTATGATACTAATGATCTTATGATTGAGTTAAATAAATTTTAGATGAATCATCAAGAAGATGGTGTTACTTCAAATCAAGGTATATTATGATTCAAAATGAAAGGTATTATAGGTATTGTATAAATATGCTTGTAGTGATTATATTATTCTTCAATGAACTTAAGTTTTACAGTCACTCGACATTTTATATGTTTTATGTTTGAATGGTTCATACAACAAATGACTTTTAAGTTTAATTATATTTGCATTGTCTTGAACTGGATTCAATTATCTTACATGTTCTTATTTATAACTCTATGATATTGTTAGTTTAGAGAAAAGAACAGAGAAAATGAAGAATAGAAATTGAATGAAAGAATAAGAGCAGGAATTGAGAAAGCTAATCTAATGCAGCGAAAAGGAATCCTTCATTCGTTCTGGTGCAATACATTTATAGTAAAAAATATCTGAACTGAAATGATAATGAATCCCAAAAGATAGGACTTATTGACTGCAAATTCTAGTTATTGACTGAAACTAATCAAAGAAAACTTCACGTGGTAGTCCTGAAGCAAATTATTAACACTCCTCCTTGCTTTAGGCACTGCAAATTCCAATCATTTTCCTTAGTAATTCGATCTTGCCAACTGGAAGTGGCTTTGTGAACAAATCTGCCAGCTGATCTTCAGACTTGCAGTAAGCAAGTTTCACTTTTCCAGTTTGTTGCACTTCCCTCAAAAAATAGAGCTTGATGTTGAAGTGTTTTGTTTTTCCATGAAATACTGGATTTTGTGAAATTGCAATTGCTGCTTGATTATCAACAAAAATCTTAGTACCTTCATTTTGCACCATGTGTAAATCAGATAGAATTTCCTTAGCCATAAAGCTTGGTTTGCTGCTGCAGTTGCTGCAATAAACTCTGCTTCTGCAGTGGATTGTGCTACAATCTCTTGTTTTTCTGAAAACCATGAAAAAACACCTGAGCCTAGGTTGAAACAGTATCCTGAGGTACTTTTCATGTCATCAACAGAACCACTCCAATCACTATCTGAAAAACCACTCAACTTGAAGTTCTGATCTTCTCAAACTTGACACCACAATCAAGACGCCCTTAAAACCTTAAAACTCTTTTTGCTGCTCTTAAATGTACTTCACTAGCACAATGCATAAAACGAGATAAGACTTACAGCAAATAGAATGTCAGGTCTTGTTGCTATAAGATACATCAAGAAACCAATCAAACTTCTGTAATAGCCTTCATTAACTTTACTAGCACCATGCTCAGCTTCTCTTTTTGACCTTGGTCTTTGACTCCTCCATCTGAAATTTCTTCAAAATTTCCTTTGCATACTTCTTCTGACAGATGAAAACTTCATTTTGACTTTGCTGGACTTCCAAGCCAAGAAAGTAAGTCATGAGACAAGATCTATCATCTCAAAGACCGCATCATCTCTTGAATGTCTGCTAAAGAAATCTTTAAAGGATATTATTTGATGCCGGATTCTGTCTTTATCAATTATCTGTTGCCTTCGGTTGGATGCCTGTTGCTTGAATCTTGGTCAGCCAGTTCTATATTGGCTTGACAATTATTTGCCTTTTGGATTGGCTTCCTGATGGTTATTTATGGCTTGATGGTTGACATATTAACTTGCCAATTATTGTTGCCTTTCGATTTGGCTATGATGCTTATTTTGGTATACTAGTCCCAATGCTTATTTTGGCATACTTGTTGTTTTCGATGTGGCCTTATGGCTCTCGTTTTTGGGTTGCCAATTGTTGGAATTGGCATGCTAGTTCTGTAAAGCCTTCGGTTGGAAGTTTTAGTGTTCTCAATTGGCTTGCCGGATTCAAACATTAGTCTGCCAGTTTCTTGACTCCTTCGGCTGGTAATTTTCTATTCAAATGTTAGAATGCCAATTTGATTAGTTGGCTTGCCGATTTCTTGAAGCTCTCAGTTGACATTCTGTATGTTCTAATTTGGCCTACCGGTTCAAAAAGTTAGCATGCCAAATGAGTGTGTTGGCTTGCCGATTTTTCATCTCCATCGGGTTGCATTTTTGTCTAGCTTGCTGTATCAAATATTGGGCTGCCAAGGATTGAAATTGGCTTGCTGGATTTTAAAAGTAGGATGCTTATTGTATGGATTGGCATACTACTTTTTCCTTTAGCTTGCCATTTCATGTTTTGGGATATCATTATTTTTGGATTTTTGGATGTCTTGCTGGCTGATTCTTGCTCCAATTTTTCTGTCCAGTAATTCTATTGTTGGGGCTTCTTTGATTCTTCACTTGGGCATCTAATCTCCGGAGTTAGGCAACCAAATTTTAATCTTAGATGGCCGGACTCCTTAGCTAAGCTTGCCAAGTGTTATTGCTCTCTCTCTCTTCTCTATTCACAACAGTCATGCAACGGCTATATTTTATGTGTTGATTATATATTGAGCTGTTGATAAGTGATTTTTAGCAGAAAAAGAAAGAGAAAAATAGAAAAAAATAGAGTGAAAAAATCCGTGAAAAGAGAGAAAAATATTAGTGGAAAAATACTAGAGTAAAAATGAAAAATATCATTTCAAAGAGAGATTTATTCTTGGTTTATTGGAAAGTTGTATTCATTATTTCAAAGCCACTTCAGGTGCATTTACTTCTGATTCTTGTGGTGATGTTAAACTCCAACAACCTTCTTGAAGAGCATTCAAGCTTCATCAAAGGCTTCATTAGTATTCCGCTCAAAGGAAGAAACCATCTTGAGAAGTGTTCTTCAATATTTGTAAAGTATTTCTTATTGATTATCTGCTCATTTATTAGGAGCTTATTGTATTAACTTGATATTATTGTGCTTGATCTTGTAAGGCTCTCTTGTGCTCAAAAATAAGTATTGTGAAAGGTCCTTTTGTACCCATAAATAAGAAGACTAGCTTAGAAGGCTAGTGTATAAGGTTTTCTTGTACCCGTAAAAAAGAAGACTAGCTTGGAAGGCTAGTGTGTAAGGCTTGCTTGTGCCCGTAAACAAGTTTGCTAGGTAGGTGTTGGGTTACGGAATGAAAAATCCCAATCTAATTGGAATAAAATTGCAGCGGAAACAAAATAAATTTATAACCCACCAAGAATCACATGCGCTTCATAAAAACTGAAAGAAGGATAAACAAAAATATTACCTTTTGTTATTACCTTTTGTTATTACCTTTTTAATCAGTATGTAATCCTTCTATTCTTGTGTTGGGTTTTCTCGGATCTTCAAAGGTGCTGCCTTTCAGAAAGACGATCACCCTCTACAAGTATCCACACACGAACGGACACCAAAATGGTTTTGAATGCTAGTTCAACCATTCCATTTTTCAAAAAAATGAACCCATGTCTTCAACTCTCTATTTTTTTCCATCTTTAAAGCAAAAGATATGATGCTTCAAAAGCCCCAATCACGTGACCTTTCAAATGCCCTAATCGACGTGACCTTTCAAATGTCCCAATCGACGTTACCTTTCAAATGCCCTACAGACTCTAAAACGTATATATCGAACATATATAAGCCTGCTAGGAATTTTGGTTAACTAAAATTTTAATTGATATTTATTTAAAACTTCTTTTAAATAATAACAATTTAAATCCTTCCTTACAAAATAAGGAATATATTTTTAACCAAAAAACTTTATGGATTATTTCCTTATCCAATAAGAAAATGCAACAATTTAATTACTTGTCACAATTTAAATTACAAATTTAAATTTTCTCAAAATTAAACTCGAATCTAAATGACAACTAATTATTATTTGTAATTTAAAATAATCTTATCATTTTAAATTATAGAGAGTAACAAATCGTAACCATTATTGTCCGTTCTTAGTGTGCGACCCTATAGGTTCAATTAACGTTGGCAGTAGGCCTAAATCATATTTTGAACCTATAAGTCATAAGAGGTCTCTAGCAAGACATTATGACTACCCAAGTTAAATGAAAAGCTCATGTTCCGAGACAACCTTAAAGTAGCTATTAACATAATACTTTTGTCACATGATATCTTGATAGAATATAAGGCATGGATAAAGTCAACCTTATATCTCTCTATCTTTAATTTCTCGAAACCCAATTAGACTGACTAAACAAATGATATTGATCTCCATCAATTCATTTGAGCATGGCCATGCATTTCTCAGTCTCAATCATCGAGGGCCCCAGAGATCTCTCTTATAATAAGAGGGACAAATTCCATCTTAATCACTTACATCTCACTACATGATTCTTATTATGTTCAATCATAATCTTTATAATCATCTGGTTAAAGACAACGTTTGATTATGTCAAAACATAATATTCCTCATGTTGAGAACTATGGCAATCTCAGGTCTAAGGATTAATGACATAACTACTAGAGATTAACTTATGACTTTGACCCATGTATTAATCTCAAGGCGGGTCTGTCCAATATTGTTCTCAACAAATACATATAAATTTGATTTGTATCTCATACACATATTCATCCCATGAATATCAATCAAATTTCATACTAATCTTAATTTATTGTTATTCCCACAACAATAACCGATTAGGGACATTTAGAATAGTTCATAATATTATTCAAGGATTATTATATAATAAACATGCAAATTATGATAATAGTAAATATTCATAAATATTCAAAATACCATGTCCATACAAGGCCTAGGGCACTATTACTAACAATCTCCCACTTGCACTAGGCCCACTCATCGATGTATCTAATACCTATGAACCTGCATGATGATCATGCTTTGCTTGTGGTAGAGGCTTTGTCAATGGATCAGCAACATTGTCATCTGTTGGAACTCTGCATATTTTTACGTCACCTCTCTCAATGATTTCTCGAATGAGATGATAACGCCTAAGAATGTGTTTGGATCGCTGATGTGACCTAGGTTCCTTTGCTTGTGCGATAGCACCATTATTGTTACAATAAACATCAACAGGATTTGTGATGCTAGGAACCACTCCAAGGTCAGTAATGAACTTCTTGATCCAAACTGCTTCATTTGCTGCATCAGATGCTGCTATGTATTCAGCTTCAGTTATAGAATCAGCAACAGTGCTTTGCTTCGAACTCTTCCAGCTAACATCACCACCATTTAAATAAAACATATCCTGACTGCGATCGAAAATCATCTTTGTCAGATGAAAGCTTGCATCTGTGTAACCACTTACAACTAGATCATCTTCCAATCCGCCATACACCAAGAACATATTTTTAGATCTTCTCAGATACTTAAGAATGTTCTTGACCGCCGTCCAGTGACTCTCACCGGGATCTGACTAGTATCTACTCGTTATGCTTAACATAAGAGACATCTGGTCTAGTGCACAACATAGCATACATGATAGATCCTATTGCTGAAGTATAAGGAATCTTACTCATGCGCTCTCACTCATCTTTTGTGTTAGGACACTGAGATTTGCTGAGTGTAATACCATGAGACATAGGAAAGTATCCTCTCTTGGAATCTTGCATACTGAACCTTTCAGTACTTTGTCTATGTAAGTACTTTGACTTAGACCAATTAGCCTCTTAGATCTATCTCTATAGATCTTTATCCCTAGGATATAGGCAGCTTCACCTAAGTCTTTCATTGAGAAACATTTCCCTAACCAAGACTTGACACTCTGCAAGGTAGGGATATCATTCCCAATGAGTAAAATGTCATCAACATATAGGACCAGAAATACAATGGCGCTCCCACTAACTTTCTTGTAAACACAAGGTTCATCTTCATTTTTGATAAATCCAAACTCTTTGACTGATTCATCAAAATGAAGATTCCAACTCCGAGAAGCTTGCTTCAAACCATAAATGGATCTTTGAAGCTTGCATACTTTACTAGAATTCTCAGGTTATACAAAACCCTCAGGTTGTGTCATGTACACATCCTCAAGTAAGTTTCCATTAAGAAATGCTATTTTAACATTCATTTGCCAAATATCATAGTCATAATATGCAGCAATGGCAATAAGAATTCTAATAGACTTAAGCATGGCTACAGGTGAAAAAGTTTCATCATAGTCTATACCATGAGTTTGTTTGAAACCTTTTGCAACTAGCCTTGCTTTGTAAGTATGCACTTTACCATCCATGTCAATTTTTTTTTGAAAACCCATTTGCACCCAATAGTCTTTGTACCTTCAGGTGGCTTAATCAAGGTCCATACCTGATTATCATACATGGATTAAATTTCAGACTTCATGGCCTCTAACCATTTCTCAGAGTCTGGATCTAACATAGCCTCTTGATAGGTAGTAGGTTCATTTTGATCCACTAACAATACATCATGATTATCAGTCACAAGAAATCCATATCTCTTGGGCTCATGACATATCCTATCAGATCTACGTAACTTTTGTGTTACAGGTGGTGTGTCAACAGTGGTTTGTTGACTTTGAGCATCCACAGGCAGTTCAATGTTATCTTGTGGTTCTCGAATCTCTTCGATTTGTACCTTTCTCCCACTGGTTCCTTTTGAAATAAATTTCCTTTCTAAAAAGACACCATTTCGAGCAACAAACACTTTGTTCTCAATGGGATTATAAAAGTAGTATCCTTTAGTCTCTTTAGGATATCCCACAAAAAAACATTTATCAGACTTGGGTTCCAGCTTATTTGAAACTTGACATTTTACATAAGCTTCACAATCCCAAATCTTAAGAAAAGACAAACTGGGCTTTTTACCATTCCACATCTCATATGGTGTCTTTTCAACCGCTTTGGTTGGAACTCGATTTAGTGTGAACGCAGCTGTGGAAAGTGCATAACCCCAAAAGGTAAGTGGAAGATCTGTTAGACTCATCATAGATCGAACCATATCTAATAAAGTTTGATTCCTTCTTTCAGACACACCATTCCATTGCGGTGTTCCATGAGGAGTTAGCTGTGGAATGATTCCATAACTTCTAAGATGGTCATAAAAATCTTAGCTCAAATATTCTCTACCGCGATCAGATTAAGTGCCTTGATTGTCTTTCCAAGTTGGTTTTGTACTTCATATTGAAAAGATTTAAACATTTCAAATGATTTAGATTTGTGTCTCATCAAGTAGACATAACCATATCTACTGAAGTCATTAGTAAATGTAATGAAGTACTTGTAACCTCTTATGGCTTCTGAACTTAATGGTCCACATACATCTGTATGTATTAGGCCCAATAATTCATTGGCCCTTTCACTGTGTCCAGTAAAGGGATCCTTTGTCATCTTACCCAATAGACAAGATTCACATGTATCATATGATTCAAAATCAAATGAGTTCAAAAGTCCATCTTGATGGAGTTTTGATATGCGTTTCTCATTTATATGGCCAAGGCAACAATGCTAAAGATAGGTTGAATTGAAGTCATTGGACTTAACTTTCTTAGTAGTTATGTTATAGACAGAAGAATTGTTGGATTTTTGAAGATTCAAAACATAAAGACAATATAGTAATTCGGCATTTGCATAGAACACGTCTTTATGATAAATGGAGCAATTATTATTCTTAATAATAAAGAAAACCATCATTATCCAAACAAGAAACTGAAATAATATTCCTACACATTGTAGGAACAAAATAGCAATTGTTCAAAACTAACAAAAGCCCACTGGGCAAAGAAAGTTCATAACTTCTTAGAGCTAAAGCAGCATCTTTTGCTCCATTGCCTACTCGAAGATCAACTTCGCCCTTCTTCAGTTGTCTACTCCTTTTGAGCCCCTGCACATTTGTGCAAATGTGAGATCCACATCCAGTATCTAATACCCAGGAACTAGAAGGAGAGAAATTAATCTCTATAATATAAATACCTGAAGAACCGGTCTCACCAGTCTTCTTCTTCTTCTTTAGATCCTCCAAATACAGCTTGCAATTTCTCTTCCAATGACCAGGTTCATTGCAAAAGAAACAGACACCCTCCTTTGGGTTTAGGATTGGGCTTAGGTTGAACATTGGACTTTCTAGCCCTTCCCTTATCCTTTCCTTTTCTTTTCTTCATAAGGCCCTTTCCTTTTTGAACCATCAGAATATGGCCAGGCTTGGACTTAATATTCTGTTCAACAGTTTAAGCATCGTATGCAGCTCAGAAATTGATTTGTCCATTTCATTCATGTTATAGTTCATGATAAACTGATCATAACTATCAGGAAGTGAATTTAGGATCAAATCTTGTTAACCCCAGATTGATTTGATGATTACAAAATAAATTAAGCAATTCTAAGATTGATACAGGAAGTTCGGTCGCCTTGCAAGTAAGTATCTTCATGAAAAATTGATTGGTAAGAAAGTACTTTGCTTTGATATGATTATTAGCTTGTGAGTTAACTTGTTAGCTAGCTGGTTATTCCATTTAGCTAACTGGCACGACTCTTAGCTAGCTGGGAAAATTTTACAGTGAATGGGCCGAACCATCTTGCCTTTTAGCTAGCTGTCTAGCTAGCCTGTTAGCTAGCTGAAGTTTTCTTCAGCTAACTAAAAGCTTTGTCTCAGTAAGATGGCCGAACGACCCTTTATTTCAGCTAACTGATGAGTCAGTTTGTTAGCTAGCTGGAGCCCTTTCAGCTAACTAAAATTCCTCTCACAGTTGCCTGGCCGAATGCCCTCCTATTTCAGCTAACTGGTGAGTTAGTTTGTTAGCTAGCTGAAGCTCTTTCAGCTAACTAAGAAATTATCTCAGGTGCTTGGCCGAACGTCTCTTTATTTTAGTTAACTGATAAGCTAGCTAGTTAGCTAACTAGAATTCCATCAGCTAACTAAAATTTTTCGTCTCAGTGGATTGGCCGAACACCTTCAAATTCTAGCTAGTTGGCTGGATGTCTTGTTAGTTAACTGTAACTCATTCTAGCTAGCTGATGCCTCTTTTAGTTAACTGCTTAGCTAACTGTTTCATCCTGGAGCTAACTGGTTAGTTAACTATTTTTCACAGGGAACGTTGCAGCCGAATGGATTTAAATTTTAGTTAACTGGAGAGCTAGCTGCCGGTTGGCTAGTTAGCTGAAGAGTTAGCTACTTTATTCAGTTGACTAGCTGCCTTTTTCTCAGTTAGCTGGAGAGCTAACTAAGCTGGACGGATGGCTGAGTGCGTTTGCTTCTAGTTAGCTCGTAAGCTAACTGGCCACTCTTTAGTTAGCTATTCAGCTAACTAGCTATCCTGCTGCCATTTGGATTTCAAATGGAGTTAGATAGCAAGTTATCTGCCGAGCTAACTATCGTATTGTCTCAGAATGCTTCTTTTGTTATGACCTCTCTGCTTGGCTAACTGATTAGCTAGCTGGGAGTTATTTCTTTACTCTTGGATGATGGCATTCATTCTCAGCTACCTGGAGCTTCTTTCTTCAAGTCCACCGCCGCCTAAAGCTCTTTCTCTCTCTCTCTCTCTCTATTGCTATTTCAAGCTATTGTTAACTTTTAATTTTTGAATGTTTACAGTGCTCATCCTTCCTCAAATGGAGATCTGCATTCAATGCTTAAGGGAAACATGTTTAACAGTTATATTTTATTCCATTATTATTTCCATTTATTTCTTTTGTATCTAACAGATATTTTCTTGTTAGATGATTATAAATAGATGGGATTAGAAGCACACCTAGACGATGATTTTTAAAAAGAAATTTCAAAGAGAGAAAAATCCAAGAAAAGAGCCTTCATTAAATATTTGTTGAGTGGTTGCTGTGCATTCAAGCTCATTCCTTGCTCCGAAAGGTCGTCCGAATCATTGAAGCTTTTCAAGCATTCAAGACTTCAGCTGCTTCAACCGAGTTCATTTATTGCTGAGTTTATTGCTTCAAAAAAAGTTGTAAAGTATTTGAATATTTGCTCTTTGTAGGAGCTTCTTCTTACATACTCTGATTATCTTGTAAAAGGGTTAGTGAACCCTGGTTTGTTGGCTTCCTTGTGCCATTTAAACAAGAGGACTAGCCTAGGTTTGGCTAGGGGTTCTTGGCTTTCTTGTGCCGTGAAACAAGAGGACTAGCCTAGTTTGGCTAGGAGTTTTGGCTGCCTTGTGCCGTATAAACAAGAGGGCTAGCCTGGTTCGGCTAGAGGTTGTAATCGTTGTGATACGATTAGTGGAATACCCAAAGGTTTTGGGGAGTGGATGTAGGTGCTGAGTTTGACACTGAACCACTATAAATTTCTGTGTGTTTGTGATTGCTTATTTTTGTGTTGATATTATTCTGTGCACTCCACCACTGCAAATCAAAATTAGGGTTGAAAGCATATTTATCTGCATAGCTATTAAATTTTTAAACAACCCAATTCACCCCCCTCTTGGGTTACTACATCTGGGCAACAAGTGGTATCAGAGCAGGTTGCTCTTGATTTCTATAGCTTTGATTAGCTTGGAGCTAAAGATCAATAGTAATCCCAATGAATTCCATGTTGATTAAGGGACAATCAACTAATAGACCACCTTTGTTCAATGGAACAAACTACACATATTGGAAAGCACGAATGAAAATCTTCATTCAAGCACTAGATTATGATTTATGGGGAATCATAATTAATGGACCTCACACCCACTATATGATTGAAAATGTCAATATTGCTAAACCTGAATCTAAATGGGAAGAGCAAGATAAGAAATTAGCTCAATTAAATGCTAAGGCTATGAATGTTCTTTATTGCTCGCTTGATGCAAATGAGTTTAATCGCATATCTACATGTATGTCTGCTAAGAAAATATGGGATAGACTTGAAGTCACCCATGAGGGTACAAATCAAGTCAGGGAATCCAAAATAAATATGCTTGTTCATAAGTATGAATTATTTAAGATGGACCCTGCTGAAAATATCACTGATATGTTTACTAGATTTGCTGATATCATTAATGGTTTGAAAAGTTTGGAAAAAATCTTATGCTAACAGTGATCTAGTTAGAAAAATTTTAAGATCTTTACTAGATCATGGGAAGCAAAAGTGACTGCTATACAAGAAGCAAAAATCTCAACAAAATTATCACTTGAAGAGTTGGTTGGTTCTTTGATGACTCACGAACTTCAGCAACGACAACATATTGATGAAGATGATTCACAGAAGAGAAGGACCATGGCATTGAAGAGTACAACTCAAGAAGATGAGAGTGAAGAAACCTCAAGTGATAGTGAGAAAGATGATGATATGGCACTTAT
>UESW01004149.1:1127711-1174569 GCA_900491605.1 Calamus simplicifolius
CACCGTATGGATTTTGCTAAGAGGGATGGGATTTGGTTAAAAATTAGATCTAGAATAGGATAATCTAGTATGCCACCTCCTACTGTGAATCAACCTGTCTGTTCTCCTTAGAACTTTTTCACTTATGACTTCAGCCAACCTAATCCATATCTTGCTGCTATGACAGCTGACCAAAATCCTTTTCTTCCTGATCCACCCGAAATTAATGCTTCTGGAAAATCTTTTCGCCATGACAACCCTGCTCCTTCTCCTATTCCAACTGTTAGGTTATGTGATGATCAACTCCGTCATATTATCAATGAATTGACCCTTGCCACTTCTCGTCAAAGCTCTGGTGACAGTGCTTCTTCCATCAATGATCAGACTCTTGTACCACATATCTCCTCTGTTTTTGAAAACATGTCTGAATTTAAACTCATTCTTGAAAGGCTTGTTCATGATGTGAACATTCTTAATGGGAGAGTCTTTCACCACAACGAATCTGTTATGGAACATATTCTGAAAGAGGTAAATTTACTTAAAAGCAAGCTTGAAAACTTTGAGACCAAGGCTGAGTGGGTAGAGTATCAAATGAGATCGAACCGACCCATACCCGGGATGCTACAAATGCAGTTGACCATTGGACTGGAACCCTATCTAGGCTGAGCCAACTCATGGAGATTCTCATCACCAGTTATGCAATGTCTGCGCCTGATGCTTCTTTCTCTCATCCACACCTTTTCACTCCACCGGCACGACCTTCCTCCGTCAAGCCTGAATCGTCAAGCAAGCCAAATGTTTCAGTGCATATTTCTTCATCCGATGACGACAAGTGATTGTACTTATATGCTTTGTAGTATTTGAGCAAACTTGTTGTGCTTATTTATGTTTATGACTTGAAACATTGACACGTAATATCTGTTATCTTGCACTAATTTACATGACTATTTTGATTATGATTATGTAATGCATATAACATCTCCTTGATCCTTTATGCTTAAAGTTATTGCAAGACTCTTCAAACTTCTTTTGATTAATGACAAAAAGGGGGAGAAGAATGTTGCTTGCATACATTAAAGAATGGAGTAAAATAGTAACTCCATATATTCAGGAGGAGAAAAGAAAAAGATTTCACTTATTTATTTTAACAGGGGGAAGAAATTGTTGTTTTCTGTTTACTCCTGTTTACTTATTAAACTTCCATATGTACACTTGCTCTTTATTTGCTTAAAGGTTTTGTCATCATCAAAAAGGGGGAGATTGTTGACCCCAGATTGATTTTGATGATTACAAAACAAATTAAGCAATTCTAAGATTGATACAGGGAAGTTCGGTCGCCTTGCAAGTAAGTATCTTCATGAAAAATTGACTGTAAGAAAGTACTTTGCTTTGAATATGATTATTAGCTTGTGAGTTAACTTGTTAGCTAGCTGGTTATTCCATTTAGCTAACTGGCACGACTCTTAGCTAGCTGGGAAAATTTCACAGTGAATGGGCCGAACCATCTTGCCTTTTAGCTAGCTGTCTAGCTAGCCTGTTAGCTAGCTGAAGTTTCTTCAGCTAACTAAAAGCCTTGTCTCAGTAAGATGGCTGAATGACCCTTTATTTCAGCTAACTGATGAGTCAGTTTGTTAGCTAGCTGGAGCCCTTTCATCTAACTAAAATTCCTCTCACAGTTGCCTGGCCGAATGCCCTCCTATTTCAGCTAACTGGTGAGTTAGTTTGTTAGCTAGCTGAAGCTCTTTCAGCTAACTAAAGAAATTGTCTCAGGTGCTTGGCCGAACGTCTCTTTATTTTAGTTAACTGATAAGCTAGCTAGTTAGCTAACTAGAATTCCATCAGCTAACTAAAATTTTTCGTCTCAGTGGATTGGCCGAACACCTTCAAATTCTAGCTAGCTGGCTGGATGTCTTGTTAGTTAACTGTAACTCATTCTAGCTAGCTGATGCCTCTTTTAGTTAACTGCTTAGCTAACTGTTTCATCCTGAGCTAACTGGTTAGTTAACTATTTTTTACAGGGAACGTTGCAGTCGAATGGATTTAAATTTTAGTTAACTAGAGAGCTAGCTGCCGGTTGGCTAGTTAGCTGGAGAGTTAGCTACTTTATTCAGTTGACTGGCTGCCTTTTTGTTCAGTTAGCTGAAGAGCTAACTAAGCTGGACGGATGGCTGAGTGCTTTTGCTTCTAGTTAGCTCGTGACCTAACTGGCCACTCTTTAGTTAGCTATTCAGCTAACTAGCTATCCTGCTGCCATTTGGATTTCAAATGGAGTTAGCTGGCGAGTTATCTGCCGAGCTAACTATCGTATTGTCTCAGAATGCTTCTTTTGTTATGATCTCTGCTTGGCTAACTGATTAGCTAGCTGGGAGTTATTTCTTTACTCTTGGACGATGGCATTCATTTCTCAGCTACCTGGAGCTTCTTTCTTCAAGTCCACCACCGCCTAAAGCTCTTTCTCTCTCTCTTTCTCTCTATTGCTATTTCAAGCTATTGTTAACTTTTAATTTTTGAATGTTTACAGTGCTCATCCTTCCTCAAATGGAGATCTGCATTCAATGCTTAAGGGAAACATGTTTAACGGTTATATTTTCTTCCCGTTATTATTTCCATTTATTTCTTTTGTATATAACGGATATTTTCTTGTTAGATGATTATAAATAGCTGGGATTAGAAGCACACCTAGATGATGATTTTTGAAAAGAAATTTCAAAGAGAGAAAAATCCAAGAAAAGAGCCTTCATTAAATATTTGTTGAGTGGTTGCTATGCATTCAAGCTCATTCCTTGCTCCGAAAGGTCGTCCAAATCATTGAAGCTTTTCAAGCATTCAAGACTTCAGCTGCTTCAACCGAGTTCATTTATTGCTGAGTTTATTGCTTCAAAAAAAAAGTTGTAAAGTATATTCTGAATATTTGCTCTTTATAGGAGCTTCTTCTTTACATACTCTGATTATCTTGTAAAAGGGTTAGTGAACCCTGGTTTGTTGGCTTCCTTGTGCCATTTAAACAAGAGGACTAGCCTAGGTTTGGCTAGGGGTTCTTGGCTTCCTTATGCCGTGAAACAAGAGGACTAGCCTAGGTTTGGCTAGGGGTTTTTGGCTGCCTTGTGCCGTATAAATAAGAGGGCTAGCCTGGTTCGGCTAGAGGTTGTAATCGTTGTGATACGATTAGTGGAATACCCAAAGGTTTTGGGGAGTGGATGTAGGTGCTAAGTTTGGCACCGAACCACTATAAATTTCGGTGTGTTTGTGATTGCTTGTTTTTGTGTTGATATTATTCTGTGCACTCCACCGCTGCAAATCAAAATTAGGGTTGAAAGCACATTTATCTGCATAGCTATTAAATTTTAAATAACCCAATTCACCCCCCTCTTGGGTTACTACATCTGGGCAACAAATATGTTGCCAACTCTTGGCTCATTGAAAATCCAAGCCTATCAAGGTGCTCAATATAGCCTTTCATTTTCAACACATGAGCGCTAACTGAAGCACCCTCAGCCATTTTACAAGAGTGCAATGCCTTGGTAGTATCATACCTTTCTTGCCTTGCTTGTTGCTGGAACATTTCCTTTAGATTGACAATCATATCATAAGTTTCCATGTTTTCCAAATCTTTCTGAAGTTCAGAACTCATGGTAGCTAGCATCAAGCATGCAACATCAATAGAGTCATTATGATGCTTCTCATAAGCATTCTTTTCAGCTCTAGAAGCATTATCGGCTGGTTCTTCAGGGTGAGGTTGATCCAGGACATAAAGCTTCCTTTCTTGTTTGAGAACAATTCTCAAATTTGAAACCAGTCAAGGAAATTAGTCCCAGTAAGTTTGTCCTTCGCAAGGATTGATCGCAGTGACATAGTAGAATTGTTATCATTGTTGGCCATCTACAATAAATGCAAAGTTCGTTAAGTATTTTGATTATGAAAAACTCCCACTAAATTAACAACCCTCAATGATAAAATCATATTAATTTAGTGAGCTAAGATCCATATTTATACTCAACTTTAAGTCAGCTTTGGCATGACGCTTAAAATTAAGTTTTTTAGGTAGGTAACTCTTACCAATTGCAACTCATGCAACTCTTAGAAATTTATGGGATTATGACATCATATGTCTCGGCATGTTTAAATCCCATCTCATGCCATTAGGCCCAAAACCGTTTTGATAACCTAATTAAGTTAAACCATTTTTAAACATATGGGTAGCACCATTACCCATCTTGCCTCACTAATGTAACCCAATGTACTTCTACTTTGGTAGAACCCACATTAAGGTGATAAAAGCCTTGACAAGTGTTCAAATATGGATGGCATGTCAACTTAAGATTTTATGTGAGGGATCTAGATAGATTAACAGATCTCATCATGCATTTAGTATCACATACTCATTGATATCATACATAGCATCACATACTTATGAAACATCATACATAGCATCTCATACATGTATATAATAAACATGTCATAGTATGACCTTATCAAGATTGATCTTCATAAGCCAATATGAAGATCAATGGTCAATCCTAGGTAATAATGAGCAACACCATAATGTCTACTTGACCATCATCATGTGCATAGACACCTAGCTCCTCTATCACCATGGTTGGATTGCAGGATTTTAAATGGTTTGCTTTGTCTTCTTGCTTTATTACAATAAATAAACAAATACTACTAAAAGTAAAAGAAAAATTATAATGAAACAAAATAGCACGCAGGCCATATATATGATAATTACAACCCTTGTAAAAAAATAAAAACCTGCCAATCATATTGGTCACAAGGCCATACCATGCACCATACAAAGCAAAGCAACACACCATGCAAAATATATCATGTTATCATATAGCATATACATATTGCATTAAAGAAAATAGGCGTGTTTTTAAAACCAATTAAATTTACAAGGCGCTCTGATTAGGTAGTACTGCGGTTCCTAAAATTTGGAGATACAATAAAGTTTCATCCTAAAATTTGATTTTATTGATCTCATCAATAAATTTAAGGCTCACATCCGCACCACCATAAACAGCAATTGATAAATCCTTATTGATATGTGAATTCAGTTCATGTATTAATCTAATTAAGACATCACCGAAATCATATATCAAGATATTAAACACTTTAATTGCAATATCCCATTCGGATTTTTAATCATATTAACGAATCCTTACAGGAAACAGATTCATCAATTAACACCTTAGAAAACCTATTATCTATGTCGTTCGTGCAAACATAATATCATATATATATACAAGAACGCAAACCATGCCAAGATCATATACATCTCATACATACAATCAAACATGGCAGTTTCGATTTTTATGAAAACGCAAGAGGCTCTGATACCACTGTTGGGTTACGGAATGAAAAATCCCAATCTAATTGGAATAAAATTGCAGCGGAAACAAAATAAATTTATAACCCACCAAGAATCACATGCGTTTCATAAAAACCGAAAGAAGGATAAACAAAAATATTACCTTTTGTTATTACCTTTTGTTATTACCTTTTTAATCAGTATGTAATCCTTCTGTTCTTGTGTTGGGTTTTCTCGGATCTTCAAAGGTGCTGCCTTTCAGAAAGACGATCACCCTCTACAAGTATCCACACACGAACGGACACCAAAATGGTTTTGAATGCTAGTTCAACCATTCCATTTTTCAAAAATGAACCCATTTTCAACTCTCTATTTTTTCCATCTTTAAGGCAAAAGATATGACGCTTCAAAAGCCCCAATCGACGTGACCTTTCAAATGCCCCAATCGACGTGACCTTTCAAATGCCCCAATCGACTACCTTTCAAATGCCCCACAGACTCTAAAACGTATATCGAACATATATACAAGCCTGCTAGGAATTTTGGTTAACTAAGATTTTAATTGATATTTATTTAAAACTCCTTTTAAATAATAACAATTTAAATCCTTTCCTTACAAAATAAGGAATATATATTTTTAACCAAAAAAAACTTTATGGATTATTTCCTTATCCAATAAGAAAATGTAACAATTTAATTACTTGTCACAATTTAAATTACGAATTTAAATTTTTCAAAATTAAACTCGAATCTAAATGACAACTAATTATTATTTGTAATTTAAAATAATCTCATCATTTTAAATTATATAGAGAGTAACAAATCGTAACCATTATTGTCCGTTCTTAGTGTGCGACCCTATAGGTTCAATTAACGTTGGCAGTAGGCCTAAATCACATTTTGAACCTACAAGTCATAAGCGGCCTCTAGCAAGACATTATGACTACCCAAGTTAAATGAAAAGCTCATGTTCCGAGACAACCTTAAAGTAGCTATTAACATAATCCTTTTGTCACATGATATCTTGATAGAATATAAGGCATGGATAAAGTCAACCTTATATCTCTCTATCTTTAATTTCTCGAAAACCCAATTAGACTGACTAAACAAATGATATTGATCTCCATCAATTCATTTGAGCATGGCCATGCATTTCTCAGTCTCAATCATCGAGGGGCCCAGAGATATCTCTCTTATAATAAGAGGGACAAATTCCATCTTAATCACTCACATCTCACTACATGATTCTTATTATGTTCAATCATAATCTTTATAATCATCCGGTTAAAGACAACGTTTGATTATGTCAAAACATAATATTCCTCATGTTGAGAACTATGGCAATCTCAGGTCTAAGGATTTAATGACACAACTACTAGAGATTAACTTATGACTTTGATCCATGTATTAATCTCAAGGCGGGTCTTGTCCAATATTTGTTCTCAACAAATACATATAAATTTGATTTGTATCTCATACACATATTCATCCCATGAATATCAATCAAATTTCATACTAATCTTAATTTATTGTTATTCCCACAACAATAACCGATTAGGGACATTTAGAATAATTCATAATATTATTCAAGGACATTATTATATAATAAACATGCAAATTATGATAATAGTAAATGTTCATAAATATTTAAAATACCATGTCCATACAATCGGCCTAGGGCACTATTTTTAACAGTAGGCTAGCGGTGTTAGCAAAATTCCTAAGGGTTCTTGAGAGTGGATGTAGGTGCAAGGTTGGCACCGAACCATTATAAATCACTTATGTTTGATTGTTATTTGTTGTATTGCTTGCATATTATCTTCACCGCACTACACTTAGTTTATTTATGAAAAATATTTAAGTACATATACTTGCTAGTTAGTCTATTAATTTTTGAGAAACCCAATTCACCCCCCTCTTGGGTTGCTATATCTGGGCAACAAGTGATATCAGAGCAGGTGCTCTTGTTGTTAAGCCTTAAAAAGCTTTGAGCCAAAGATCATGACAACCCAAATGAGTTCCATATTGAGTGAGGGGCAATCCACTAACAGACCAACTCTATTTAATGGCACTAATTACACATATTGAAAAGTACAAATAAAAATTTTTATTCAAGCACTTGATTATGATTTATGGAGCATCATAGTCAATGGACCTCACACACGTGCTATTAGATCAAATGATTTTGTTGTTCTCAAACCAAAAATGGAATGGGATGTGCATGATAAGAAAATAGCTCAGCTCATGGTAAAGCCATGAATGTTTTATATTGTTCTTATATACAAATGAATGCAATAGTATTTCTACATGCATATCTACTAAAAAAATTTTGTATAGATTTGAGGTTACCCATGAGGGTACCAACCAAGTCAAAGAATCAAAATAATTATGCTTGTGCATAAGTATAAATTGTTTAGAATGAAAATCATATCAAAGTATTGCTGATATGTTTATAAGATTCACTAACATTATTAATGGACTGAAAGCCTTGAAAAATCTTATACTAATGATGATCTTTTGAGAAAAATGTTGAGATCATTGCCTAGGTCTTGGAAAACTAAAGTTACTGCCATACAAGAAGCCAAGGACCTTAACATTTGATCTCTTGAAGAATTGATTGGATCATTGATGACTCATGAACTTCAGCAAAGTCAACATCTTGATAAGACAAGTCTAAAAATAAAAATAAAAGATTTATAGCACTAAAGTGTACTGCCCAAAAGGATGAGAATGAGGGCTCCTCAAGTGATAGTGATAATAATTTGGCTTTCATTACAAGGAAACTTAAGAAATTTATGAGAAAAAAATTTGAAGAAAGAAAGAGGCCATCATTGAAAGGAGGACCAAGCAATGAAAAAGAATATGAAGTTATTTATTATGAATGTAATAAGCCTACAAGCCAGATTATCCATATTTAAAGAAAAGTCCTAAGAAATTCTTTAGATATGATTATTTATTTATTTATAATTTAATATTTTTCTATTTAAATTTTAAACTTTTATGGGGTTGAAGAGTATAGTCTATATTTTAGCTTCTTCTATTGGTACGGTCAAAAAAAAAGTTTAGAAGAAAAGTCTTAAATTATACCTTATAAACTAATACGATAAGCAAGGATCGTTCATAGTTTCAATGGCAATGTACTTGCTGCAAGTATCAAAGACCTGACTTTTCTACTTTCTTTTTCTATACTATTTTAATTATTGTTATTTTGTAGAAATTAATGTGCATGCCTTTAATCCCATTATTTTTCTTTTGAGGTGTTCTACTCCGAAAATAAGAGGCCCATTTCAAATAGAATTTCTAGACTATTTGACACAAAATAACTTTGATTTATTCAAAATACCAGTTTGGAAATCATCCAAAGCTGCTGATCATAACAGTTGGAATTAAGTTAATCCGTCGGCATCGACTTCTTCTCTTATTTATGCTTGAGGCCCCCACTCACCAAAAAAAAAAAAAAAAATCACTTGATTTGTTGCCGTTGCTTCTCATGGCCATCATCCTCTGCTCTCGCTTTAAGATAGATGAGAGAAACTAGAGAAAGATAAATTATAATTTTCATCAAGTATTGCAAAAAGTTATTGTTAATAAGTAACCAGCAGCCAGCCCACAACTTCCCGAGCTGGCGTCGTGTTTCTGCCTCCGTGCCCTATTAAAAGTTGCTTCCAGGGCTTGTCTGGTCCTTATTTCCTGCAGGCTTTGAATCGCATAGTTTAGTAACATTAAGGAGCAAGGCAATCCTTTCAGTTCCACTTTATATATCTCTTTCGATGCCAGCTTTAATTTGCCTGATATTACTTTGGACCCTGGTTCAGAAAATAGAGCAAGAACAAATTAAGTCCTTCCTCTCGGCTCCAACTTTTGCTCTACCTCAGCCCTTGCGTCTTTCCAGCTCCTCATCTCTCATGTGAAAGCTGAGTCACCACCACTCACTGGAAGCTAGCCTCTTTCCTTTTTCCTTTCCATAGACTTACCTCCGAAAAAGAGATCTTGAACTAAATAATGCCTAAAACTATTCAAATGCATGCCAGTTTCAGGCCCCTGAAGCCTTTTAAATGCAAGTTTTGGATCGCCGGGATGAGAAGAGAAATCTGTACGTAATTGGTCAGCCCAATGGTTTTATTTATGTGGCAGCAAGAGTAACCGACGTCAAGGTAACATCACCTATCCTTTTGCATATACAATTAATCCTTAGCCGTCAACATATTTGACAACTAAATAATTGCTTCAACCCAAAATTCATTTGAGCCTAAACATTTTGGATCAAAAAATAACTTTCGGTTTTTAAGTGATTGTAAAATAAAATTTAAAAGATTCATTATATTTTAAAATTTAAGGATTAGATTTGAACGAGATTCAAATCTAACTAGGATTAGAAATCTAGGCTAGGCCAACTATAGCCCACTTGATCTGGGCTTTTATTTTAGGCTTAATCTCTTAAGTTTTCATAAATTAGTTTCCTAACCCGATAGGCCCAGCCTGGATCTTAATATCCGGGTTGCATCTGCCCAAGCTAGCATCAAAAATAGAGGCCTAGGCTCATTTCTTCATGGTCACTTTCTTATTTCATTTTGGGTTGTTCATTTGAAATTGGCACAGAGATTTTGAATTTGATTTTCAACTTCATTATGCTTTTGATGGGGAAAAGGGTGCCATAGTTGGTAAGTTTAGACTATTAGCCAATTCTTTTCCATTCAATGATGAATTATATCCATAAGCATTGATCTTAATTCTCCTGATCCCTTTGATTAATTTTACTCTATGTTCTAAAATTAATAGGAACAAGAATCTCGATCCTATCTCTAATGCTTCGAAGATGGTATCTGAGTCAACCTTTGAACTTATTGGATAAGGAGGAGGATAAGATAGTATCCAAGATGATATTATCTACTAAGATGATGCTGAGGCATGCACGACACTGTCCTTAAGAGTAGATTCGTGTTTCTTGAAGATAATATCTTGGTACAGAAGATCAAAGCACAACTATCCTCCAGGATACAACAGCAGCGAGTCTTCTAACAGGTGTGCACACACCAATGTCAAAGCTGATAAACAACCAAAATGAGTTCTTCTGACAATGGGTTAGGAGATGAATCTTTGGATAAGGATAGAAGTGAAGAAATGAATATATGGACTCTTTGGATAAGGATGGAAGCGAAGGAAAGGATTTCTGGACTGGATTACGATGGGATGGAAAGCAAATTTTGAATTGATAAAACACCGGCATTGCTTCGAATATTTATAAGGAAGCATGCATCGGTTAAGAGCGACAAATCAATCCAATTCAACAAGTTGAATAAGTCCAACAATCGGTCAACAAATCAAAAAGATTTATCACGTACGTAGAAACGTACAAATCAAAAGATTGGTCAACGAATCAAAAAGACTTATCCCTATTGGTTGAGAATGACGTATCAATAAAAGAAAGACTATCCCGACCGGTTGAGAATGACGTATCAGATAAAAGGACTTATCAAGTCAAAAGGTTTTTGAATATTGAAATACACTAGAATTTCAATAATCACCCACTATTTAATATACAAAAGAAGACAAGATAAACTTTGAAGGAACTTCAAGAATGTAATGCATAAGCCATGGTGTCTATGTGACTATGAACCAGGCATAGAGAAAACTATAATCCATAAAAGGTTGATGAAACTAAGTTTCTATGAACCAATCGTTCTTTTAATGGATCATTGACTTATAACTCATATTCTATCTCTCAAATTTTGGTTGTTCTAGTGGGTTGACACGTTTCGGCCATACATCTACCTGGATATTCATGAGTGCTCTAGAAATCCCACCCAAGTCTCATAGGAAGCGGCCACAACCTTCACACTCATATAGGTGGATTGTCATCAAGTATACACTGCAGTTTTGTATACCATCAAATTAAGCTATGACATCCATTAAGAACTTCACATATTAATTCAACCTAAACACTGCAAATATTATCTCACATCATAAAAAGGAAATTCATAATATAAATATTTATGATAGTATACTTCAAGTTGTCCAGTGAATTATTTTTTCATATGAACCTTCTTCTCGGATCTTCATTCATGAAGGTTGGATCACCATCACTTCAACTTTTGATGTAGGTGCAATCTCATTTCCCTCGATGTATTGCCCACAAGCTTTCTGCTTAGAAGCTTAGTCAGAGAATCGGCCAAGTTCAACTCGAATCTTATATAATCAAAAGATATTATTCCATCATTAATAAGCTGTCTCACAATATTATGTCTTAGACGTATATGTCTACTCTTTTCATTATAAATTTTATTTTTAACTTTAGCTATGGCAGCCTAACAATCACAATGTATAGACATAGATGTAGCTGATCTCATCCAAATGGAAAGATCTACCAAAAGATTTCTGAGCCATTCGGCCTCAGTTCCAGCCTTCTTCAAGGAAATAAACTCGGATTCCATTATAGACCAAGCTATACATGTTTGCTTCGATGATTTCCATGATACTACTCCTCTAAGGGTAAATAAATATCCACTAGTGGATTTCATCTCATCAGAGTCTGAAATCTAGTTAGCATCACAATACCCTTCTAATACTGTAGGAGTCCCACAATATATTAAACCATAGTTCATGTTGCTTTCAAATATCTAAGCACTCTTTGTAATGCAATCCAATGATCCTTATTAGGACATTAGGTATATCTGCTTAGTCTTTTTACAGCATAAGCAATGTCAGATCAAGTGCAGTTCATCAAATACATAAGACTACTAATAATTTGAGCATATTTGGATTGTAAGACACCATTGTCTTTATTTTTCTTAAGCTATGAATTAGCATTATAAGATGTGCTCACAGGCTTACAATCAAAATGTGAAAACTTTTTCAAGATTTTCTCAACATAATGTTCTTGTGAAAGTATGATGCTATTTGATTTCTTTACAAGTCTAATTCCTAAAATCATATATGCTTCTCCCATATCTTTCATATCAAAATTCAAAGTCAATAAATTTTGGTGCTAGTAACAATATCAAAATTAGTGCCAAATATGAACATATCGTCTACATACAAACAAATTATAACATATTCATGATTAACAACTTTAAATAAATGCATTTATCAGCACTATTAATTTGATATCCATTTGAAACTAGCACTTTATCAAACTTATTATGCCACTATTTTGGTGCTTGTTTTAAGCCATACAAAGATTTAATTAATTTGCAAACTTTATGCTTACTGTTAGAAAGAACACAACCCTCAGGTTGATCCATATATATTTCTTCTTCTAGGTCTCTATTAAGAAATACAGTTTTAATATACATTTGATGAATTATTAATTTATGAATAGATGCAAGAGCAATCAAGACTCTAATAGAAGTTATTCTTATCACAGGTGCAAAAGTATCAAAGAAGTCAATATCTTTCTTTTAAGAATAACCTTTTGCAACCGGCCTTTCTTTAAATTTTTCAATAGAACTATCAGGCTTTAGCTTTTTCCTAAAGATTTATTTGCACCCAATAGTGTTAGCCCTAGGAGATAAACTTACTAAGTTTCATGTATGATTGTTCATGATGGATTCTAGCTCATTATTTATAGTCTCTCTCCAAAATGTTGTATTAGAAGATGAAATTGCTTTAGAATAGGTTTGAGAATCATTATCAACAAGAAAGGTATAAAAATCATTATCAATACCGAAATTCCTTGATGATGGCTTCAGGCGGAACCCAACGATGAATGGTATGAGTCAAGATGGCCTTCTCCTTTCAGTAGGAGCTTACCAACTCCAACGCTGCTACAGGAACTTGGACTACTTCAAAAAAATGCCCCTTCAGCTTCATCACCATTTCCGATTATGAGAAAGAAGAAATCCATAAAAGCCAGACATCGGCACTCTGTTTCTTGCCTTGCGTCCATCAAAAGTTTCATGCGCTACCATTGGAGCAAGGGAAGCAGCCACGACCAACAGCCGGAGAAGATAGGCACAGGGATCAGCCGAACACGCCGGAGATCAAGCGCAAGGGTATCTATTTACTCGGCCGCAGCGAAATACAAAATTCCACAAAGATTGGCAACGTCACAGGAGCACAACCCCACGCACAAGCTATCACGTAGCCACCTGCCACGTTGTCGATTTATATTATTCTGAAAAAAAAAAAAAAAACAAAAACCAATCGGTTTCCCTACCCGCGAAGGAACTTTGCCTCGTAATATTTCTTTTATGACGACGAAGGGTAAGAAACGGGCCTTTACTCTGGGTGGGAGGTCAGTGGGGATATATAACTTGACCGACCAACACCTCCCCTACCCTTAGAGGAAGTACAAAGAACAAGGGGAAAAAAATGGTTAGCATATAATCCTTGGTATTCAGAGCTGTGTGTTGGTGTGATCAGTTGCTCCTAACGCCTTCATGCATGATTTGTTTTGTCGGCAGGATAACCAGGGTCGCGGTTGGTTTGGACGCGGCGGCAGGGTTGGCGGCATCTTCGGACCCGGAGAGGAAGGCGGCGGCAGGGTTGGCGGCTTCTATGGACCCGGCCAGGAAGGGGGCGGCAATATTGGGGGAATCTACAGAACAGGATCCAGAGGAGGCAGCAACGTCGGCAGCATCTACGCTTCCGGCGCCAGAGGGGGTGGCAACGTGGGCGCCACCTATGCACGTGGTGCCGGAGGCGGCGGCAACGTCGGCGCTATCTACGGAGCTGGTGCAAGTGGCGGTGGCAACATCGGCGCCACCTATGGACTGGGCCCAGCCCTCGGCGGCCACGTCGGCGCCATCTATGGAGTCGGGCCGGCCAGCGGTGGCCACATCGGTGCCATCTATGGACTGGACCCGGGGGTCATCCATGGATGGGGTGTGGGCGGCGGCGGCGGCGGCAACGTTGGCGCCATCTATGGATTCGATGAGGGCACCGGAGGAGGCGGCAATGTTGGCGCCATCTACGGATCCGGCGTGGGAGAGGGCGGCAACGAACCTGGCGCAGGAGCGGGCAGCGGTGGCGCTGGCGGCATCGACATACCTGTAACGGGAGGTGGCGGCACGGACGAACCTGGGACACAAAGGGACATACCTATTACGGGAGGGGAACCCGGCACGGAAGGGGGCAGCCGCGGAGGAGGCACCGACATACCTATAACAGAAGGGGAACCCGGTACGGAAGGGAGCAGCCGCGGAGGCGGCACCAACATACCTATAACGAGAGGGGGACCTCGTGCGGGAGCGGGCGGCAGCGGTGGCGGCATCGACGTATCTGTAAGGGGGGAGGGCGGCGGGGATGCGGGAGGGTGCGGCAGCGGTGCCGGCGACCACAGATCCGGCGGGAGCCTTCGCGGCAATGTTGGAGCCATCTACGAACCTGGTGCGACGAGCAGCGGCGGCAACGTCGACGAAATATTTTTACCCGGCTCGGGCACCGGCGGCAGCGTTGGTGGCGTGTGAGGTAGCTGGAGGCCAGCAAAGCTATAAGTAATGCACCACGGTCCTTGTTTCATGTATAAATATGCTGGGATTGTGTGCAGGCGTTGTTCCCTCGCCTGGCTTTGACGAATGAATAAACAAGGTCTTCCCTTAATGTTAGATTTGTTTCTCCACTCTTTTACTCTTAATTTTTACTTGTTCGTTCAATTTTGGGTGGGATGCAGGGTGTTTCTATAAAGGGGAAAGGGGGCGGAGCCCTGAAACCAAAACCCATGGCGGAAGGCATCGATCTCGGTCATCAGCACCATGTCGACTTGAGAGGAGGTAACGGGCAGGCTGAGAGGGAAAGGGAAGGAAAACGATCGTCACTTCTAGAATAAATCACATTCTTTCCTCTCCCTTGAAGCAAACCACATTCTTTATCTTTACAAGACAACATTCCTACAGATGGCCAATATAACGACATGTATAGCATAAATCTAACAGATCCTCATAGGAAAAAAAAGTTTGCCACTCTTCTTTTCCCTTAACCTTAACTTTAATGAAAGGATTAGTACGTTTTGTGTTGTCTACACCGACACAGACCTTTGCAAACCAGCCTTGCCTAATGTTCTAGTCCAGCCATCAACAAACAGGGAGAGCCAACAACTGAAGCAATTCTTGCAATCCTCTTTTGGTCCATAAATTTCATAAGAAGATTAGGCAACTTAACGCACATAAAAGCAAATCGAATACAATCTTGACCAAATCTAAGATAAGATCTCCAATTTTCAAGTGCGGGAATCTGTTCTTCAACAACCCATGGTCCCTTCATCAACACTCTATTTTATCCTCAGCCTCAAATTTGAATAATAGATAGCGTTCTGTTTACGCTCTATTTTTATCCTCAGCATCAAATTTAAATAATAGATAGCTTTCTGTGAGTGCAAACATCTAAAAATTTCTAACAAAATCGGAATTAAGACCTTTACCCAAGAATTTAATTTTCTATCAAAGAGTATTTCTTACCCAAGAATTTTTCTATCTGAAAGTGCTTCTATCTATTGTAAGCCTCCTCCATCTCATCATCTAAGAATACACTTTTCAATCTCTTTATCTAGTACTTTAGACATCTTCCATCTATAATGACAACTTTGAGCAGCTTGAGTCCAAGTTTTATTCAGAGAAATTTCCTTCATAGTCTTACTAACCCATCCATACAAGCAAACATATAGTTTGAAGTATACCGTCCTTGTGAGCAGGGAGTTCTCTTTCGTGCGAGTGCTTTGAGATTGGTGCTACCATCCTTCTTCGTCCCGTCTGCCGGTGATCCCGTCGTTTCTGATCATCGGGTCTGTGCTATCGATGATGGACGTCAACCCCCCTCCGATGTCCGGTGGAGATCGTCAACAAGTGCCCAGCGGACCTTCTCGGCGGCAAGGGGTTTATCAATTCCTCTGGTCTGCTCCATCGCCATCCATGGAGGAAATTGCTGGGCTCGAAGTACAGTTTCCCAGAATCATCCAACTCCCCTCTGAGGCTATTGACACTGAAATTAAGGATTGGTCTGCTTCTGGCCTGATTGTGAGGAGTCTTGCGAGATGGGTGCCGCCGGACGCCATCGTTAGGGAGTTCCACAGAGCGGGTCTTGCTGGACGAATTTCTTCCATCTCTCTCTCCCATCGAACGACATTGATGAAGTTTGAAGACTCGAATGCCAGAGATGCTGCTATTACTCAGACCTGGGTTGTTAATGGACAACCATTAGCTGCTGTTCCATGGCGCCCTGATTTCGTCCCTGCGGACGATGCTCTGACTTCGGAGCTGCTATGGATCCATCTTTCGAATCTCCTGATAGAGTACTGGTCCGACGAAGCTCTGTGTTCCATCCTCTCGATGGTAGGACAGTTCGTCTCTGCGGATGGTTCCACGAAGGAGAGGCGTCGGGGTAGCTTCGCCAAAGCTTGCGTGAGGGTGGATCTTTGCCATCCTCTCCATCCTGGTGCAAGAATCAGAGGGAAGGGCTCCCCGTTCTGGCAGCAATTTGCCTACAAGCATGTTGAAGGCATATGCTCCCATTATGGATCTCTCCACCTATCAGGCCCCTGCTCTTCCTCTCAGGCGCCTGCTTCCTCTTCATCGGCTCCTTGTTATGGACCGTGGATGGCAGCGCTACGGCATCGCATTCCATATTCTGACTCGGGCTCTGGTTCTCGGTCCACTCCGTCTTCTTCTTCAGATCATGCCAAGCCGACTTCTCAAGAGCTGAAGGATGGCTGGATATTACCGGGGAAGACGTCCCAGCGCTGTACTGTGCCATCGTCTACCGATCGCAACGTCTCGGTGGTGGGATCAGGTTCTTCTGCTGCTCCCAGGTCTTCAGCATTTCCTGATTCCTCAAGCCCGTGCCAGCCTGTTTTCACCGTGCCGGTTACTGTAGCAAAGATTGATACTTCGCTGTGTATCACTCCAAGGAAGAGTAAAAACTCTAGGAAGGCAGCTGGTATTCCCAGGATGAGCCATCAAACTTGCAGGCCCGAGCGTTATTCCCAAATCAGTTAAAGGAAAGGGTAAAGGCAGTGTGAGTAATCAAGGCTTTAGTTCAAAGGGGGTGAGGCCCTCCCAGAATAGCTTTGGTCATGACTCTGCAATTTCTATGATGCAAGCGCAATATTGCCTTCATCTCCTGCTCACCAGGATCCTAGCTTCCCTATACCTGATCTTCGAAGGGCTGATGAAATGGAGCTGTCTCATCAGTTAGCTCCCATTGATCAGGGTACTGTGGAAATGTATTCCTCTTCTGATCAGGATACTCAGTCACCCTCTCCTGGAGGTCCTTCTGATATGGATCCGACTGGGCCTCAAGAAAGGGGTCCAGAGCAACCCTCAATTGAAATATGAAGATACTTGTATGGAATGTTCGAGGAAGTTTGAAACCGTCTTTTCACTCCTCGTTTAGTCGGCTGCTGCAGCTTCACCATTTTGACATTTGTATCTTATTGGAAACTCGCCTGTCGGGACATAGTCTTCAACGATTTCGGCGCCGAGTCTTCCGATTTTGGAGTTCCTATGCGGTGGACTCCAATGGTCTTTCTGGGGGTACATTGGCTCTATGGAGATCCCCAACTATTCGTATTGATGCTTTTCACTGTTGTCACCAGCAGGTGGCCTTAGTTGTTTCAGAGGGGACTGATCCGCCCTGGCTGCTGCTGGGAGTCTATGCCAGTACGGACTATCAGGAGCGTCGATGCCTTTGGTCTGAGACTCTTAATTTCTTAGATCAGGGTCTTCCCACTCTCATTGCTGGTGACTTTAACTGTATAGTCAATGCTTCGGAGAAGCATGGGGGTCGTCGATTTATCGATACCCGAGCTCTTCTGAGTTCTGTTCCTTCATCTCTTCTACTGGTTTATTTGATTTGGGATTCTCCGCAACGTAGTTCACTTGGTGTAATAATCGTTAGGGATCTGCTCGTGCGTGGGAACGATTGGATCGGGCTATGGCTTCTTCGGAATGGCTGCGTTATTTTCCCCGTGCTACTACTACTCACCTCTCGAGGATTGCTTCGGACCACTGCCCTTTTCTTATATCCACGGATCCGGCCTCTTTGCATCGAGGACCATTTCGGTTTGAGCAGTTTTGGACGCACTACTCCTCAGCCCGATCTCTGATTCATCAGGTTTGGCGTATGCCTGTCAGAGGAAGCTCCACCTATCATCTATCTCACTGCCTTGAACTTATGAAGCGTAGACTTTTGAGGTGGCATAGTACGAAGGTGGGAGATATTCTACAGCAGGTGAAGTCTGTGGAAGCTGATATAGCCTCTTTGCAGGGCAAGGAGGATCGGGATAGTGGCCTTTCTGAGCTTGATCTTCAGACTCTCAGGCGGAGTTTGGCCTTGCACCACACCTTACTCAGTCGTCAGGAGATCTTCTGGCGTCAACGCTCTCAGGTTCAGTGGCTTCAGGAGGGTGACCGTAATACAAGATTCTTTCACCAGGCTACTTTAGCTCGATGTGTTGCTAATCGGATTTGGCGCATCAGTGATGAGGAAGGCCATATTTTTGAGGATGATGAGGCTATTCGGGAGCAACTCTCTAGTTTTTTCCACTCTAGTTGGTCGGCAAGGGCGGTCGGTGGCTCTCCCCTCATCCCGGTCGCTCAGTCTACTAGGGTCACTGATGCCGATAATGGTATGCTAACAAGGGTAGTCTCTGCGGAGGAGATTTGTTCTGCTGTCTGGGCTCTGGGGCCTAATAAGGCTCCAGGACCTGATGGTTTTCCACCCTTCTTTTTTCATCACTACTGGGACATTGTGGGCCAGGATGTTATATCGGCTGTCCAGTCTATTTTTTCTACTAGATCCATACCTTGGGATTGGCAGTGCACATTTATTGCCCTTATCCCTAAGTAATCGGATGCTTTGCTTCCTCAGCATTATCGGCCTATTAGTCTCTGTATCACCCTATATAAAGTTTGTGCTCGCCTATTGGTTACTTGGATGCAAGGGGTCATACCTCATTTGATTTCACCTGAACAGGGGGCCTTCATCTGTGGTCGTAGCATTACAGATAATGCCTTTATTGCTCAAGAGTTTATGTATGACCTCCAGCATGCATCCGGTAGGCAGAAACTCTTAGCAGTCAAGTTGGATATGGAAAGAGCCTATGATCGGATTAGTTGGATATTTCTTCGGTTGATGCTTCAGGAGTTTGGATTTGCTGATCTTTTTATCGACTGGGTTATGGAGTGTATTCAGAGGCCCACTTTTTCTATCCTTATTAATGGCAATCCAACCGGGTATTTTCCATCTGCTATGGGTCTGCGCCAGGGATGCCTTCTCTCCCCATTCTTGTTCATCCTTTGTGCTGATGACCTATCTCGTGCTTTTGCTTAGGCAATTGGGAGGTCTCAGTTGTAGCCTTATATGCCAGGACCCAATGGGCCTCCTCTCTCTCACCTTCTATTTGCAGATGACTATATTTTGCTTAGCCCTGCTTCTGTCCAGAATGCGGCTGTCTACTCCACTATCCTTCAGTCTTACTGTCAGGCTTCCGGTCAGCTGATCAATCTGCAGAAATCAGTTTTATGTTTTAGCCCATCGACCTCTCTCCGTTGTCGTGATGCCATCTCCCAGATGTTTGGGATTTCGATGACTTCTGACTGCCTGTCCTACCTTGGGATCCCCATTACGGGACGTCGTCCCCGTCAGCAGGATTTTGGTAACCTTGACCGGTGAATTTCTGATAGATTGGATTGGTGGCAGGTTTTATGGCCTTTCTATGATGGGGCGTGTTACTTTACTCCGTTCCATTCTTACATCTCTTCCTCTTTACCTACTGTCTAACGCCATGATTCCGACCATCTATCTTCGCCGGATTGAGCGATGTTTCCATGATTTTTTGTGGGCATCGTCTCAGGGAGGTCACGGTATTCATCTTCTATCCTGGGATATGGTTTGTTTGCCTATTCGAGAGGGAGGTCTGGGGATCCAGTCTTTAGTCGACCACAGAGAGGCTCTTTTTGCTAGGCATGCCTCCAAATTTTTGCTGGATCCATATTATTTTTGGAGCACTGTTATGCGTGGCAGATATGGTGACTGGACTCCTGATTCGGTCTTTCGTATCCCTCATCGGTGTTCCTTCATCTGGAAAGCGATCTGCCAGTTTGCCCCTACTATTATGACTGATATCCATTGGATGATTAGGGATGGGAGATCTATTGATGTAACCTAGGATATGTGGATTGCGGATCTTCCTCTATCTTGCTGGCCGACTTTTCTTAACTCAGATGTTGGCCCCTCTATGCCTGTCTCTACTTTGATTTGCCAGGACTCTTCTTCGTGGCATGTCCCTACGGTGTCTAGGCTTTTTGGGGCTGAGCTTGCTCATAGGATTCTAGCCATTCCTCTTGCTTCCACTGCTGCTACTGACACCCGATTATGGCGTCGATCATGCCTTTCTCGCGCCCCTACCAGAGACATTATTGATCGCATCTGTCAGCGGCCTCTAGGACTGGATGATGTGGCATGGATATGGCGGTTGCCTACCCACCCCAGGATCCAGCACTTCTTATGGAAGCTGATGTGGGACCGTATCCCATCGTGCTCTCTGCTGGCTGGTCGTGGTCTCTCCATCAGACCGCACTGTCCGATATGTGGTTTTTAGGACGAGACGATTGAGCATGCTATTATAACCTGTTCTTGTGCAGCTCGGATTTGGCAGCAGTTTCACTATATTCCATGGATGCCGGAGGAGGGACCCACCCGACAGTCCCTATTGCGTGCCATTCATCTGGTTGTTCAGTGTGGCATCCGTTCTCATTGAGTTTTTTTAGCTTATTTGGCTTATCACATCTGGCTAACCCGAAATTAGTTTATCTTCGCTGAGGAGATGGCTTCGATTCAGACTGTCATCCACACGGCTGGTTTTCTAGCTACGGAGTATCTCCATTTTGATTCAGGTATTCACTCTGACAGACTCGGCCTCTGGGACTCCCCTGCTATTTCGGCAGCGCACCGTTCTACGGTATTTATCTCTTGGGAGCCCCCTCCCTCGGGTTATGTCAAAGTGAATTTTGATGGTTTTGTTTTGGGTCGTATCACTGGATCAGATTTTATTATTAGGGGGCATGAGGGACAGCTGCTTGCGGTTGGTGGACATGGTTCCCTTGATATTTCGGTCCCTATAGCTGAGTTGCAAGCTGCTTGGGCAGGTATCACCTATGCGGTTCGTACCTTGCGCTCTCGCCGTATGATTATTGAGGGAATTCTTTGACAATTATCCACTGGATCAGACGGGATGTTGATCTCTATTCTCCTACTAATCCCCTGATCAGTGATATATGGACTGCTCTCCAATCTACTTGTGCACCGATGATTCATCATGTCTATAGGGAAGCCAACACAACAGCCGATTGGGTTGCCTCGGCTGTAGCCCATCACACTGGTCAGTGGGAATGGCATACTGGTGACCCATGTCCTATCATTTTGCAACAAATTATGTACTCTGACAATTCGGGCTTGACTCACCCAGAGTGGTGTGATCACCCGCCTGTAACAAAAAAAAAAAAACTCATCCATAGAACCATCCCCCATTATCAGCACCGATTATCATCACCTCAATTATTAGCACTAATAATCTCCTCCCTATGACAGTCTTGGATCGATTCCTCCTTTGCTCAGATTTTGAATACCAGACTTGCTCATCAATCGATTATCATCACTGATCTCCTCCATATGATAAATTTGGATCAATTCATCCTCTTCTTTCTTTTATTGCTCAGCAAGATCTTGGGTCACACCATGCTATTGTTCCTCGGTGATGAGCTTTGTTCCCTATTCTTCTTCTCCTTTTAAGGCAACCAGTGAAAGAAGGCATAATATAGGCCAACACTAAGTAAAAAAAAAAAAAGGGAGAGAAGGAGAAAGAATGGACATATTTGATCGATACTGTAAAGCACGTACAAGATCCCATTATCAATTATTAAGAAAGAACCGGCTCCGTTTGAATTAAAAGGTGATTTACATTATCTTAATTAGAATTTAGGTATAATAGATTCCAAAAATAACTTTTCAGTCAGCCGCCTCTTTTATGCGGTCTTCCTCTCTTAAATGCAGATTTCACAACATACAAATATTATAACACCTATGCAAAATAATAAACTGGAACTAAACTTTAGCATAAATAAAACTTTCAAAAGAGAGAAGAAACAACTGAGGACAAACATCAACACGTGGGTGGGTATTACTCGATCATATCTAAACATTATTCGATCATATCTAAACCGGGACTCCTTGGATTGCTTGATATACTTTTTGATATACTCCTTGGATGTGCCCTTCGATTATTCGCTGAACTGGCTGGGATCCTGTGCGAGGCGGAACATCTATAAATTGGCTGCCCAGCCCCTGCAGGGAGCGATGGCATTATCGGTATCCCCCTCCCGCAGAGATGCATTAGCTTCGCACAAGCTCGTAAAAGATGGTTAGTATTGGGATTGTTTCCAACTCAGATTATTTTGGGAAGGGAAATCAAGGAAGAAGAAGGGTTTTCTCTCAAGAATAAAATTTATCTATTACGTTTCATCAAGCACATCACCATAAAAATATTGTTTCTTGTTTCTACGGATAAGCATAATCCTCTTATGATCTTATCCATCTAAAACTATCCTATCAAATCATAAAAGATAGGCTCATTATTTAAAAAACTAACTCTAACAAACTAACAACCATTATCTTTTAACACTCCCCTTTAATGGTTGTTCTTGGATACCCATGAGATCTCTAAAATGAATGAATTTCTCCTTGGATAGTGCCTTGGTGAAGATATCTGCAATTTGGTCTTCAGTCTTCACATACTTGACTTCAATTTCTTTTTCTTCTACCACATCTCTAATGAAATGGTACTTGATTTTGATATGCTTGGTGCGGCTGTGATATATAGGATTCTTTGTCATAGAAATAGTAGATTTGTTGTCACATAGCAGAGTAGTAGCTTCTTCTTGCTTTTCACCCATATCTTCAAGTATTCTTCTCAATCAAATTATTTGTTGAGCTGCCAAAGTTGTTGAAACATATTCTGCTTCAGAAGAAGATAATGCCACTGTATCTTACTTCTTGGATGCCCAAGATATGATACCTGATCCATAAAAGAATGCATATCCTGATGTGCTTTTCATGTCATCAATACTTCCAGCCCAATCACTATCACAAAATCCAACTAATTTCATTATATCATTCTTGTTTCTTTCATATATGATCCCATAATCTTTAGTACCTTTGATGTATCTCAAGACTCTTTTTGCTTATCCAAAGTGAATATTACTTGGCTTTTGCATAAATCTGGAAAGTAAACTTGATGCAAACATTATGTCTGGCCTTGTAATTGTTAGATATAATAAGCTTCCAATAATGCTTCTGTATAATTGTGCATTTGCTTCACCACTTTCATCTTCTTTCATCAACTTATCATTTACCATAAAAGGTGTTTCCACACTATTGCAATTTTTCATGTTGAATTTTTGAGAATGCCTTCTATATACTTCTTTTGACTGATAAATATACCATCTTTTCTTTGACTTATTTCAATTCCCAAAAAATAATGAAGCAAACCCATATCATTCATTTCATATCTTCTCATCATATCATTTTTGAAAGTCAAGATTATATTCTCATTGTTACCAGTAATAATTAAATCATCAACATAAAGAGAGACAATGAGAATATCATTACCTTACTTCTTCACATAAAGTGTTGGTTCACTTGGACTTTTTAGAAACCTTTTTCATTGAAGTAGGTGTCAATTTGAGAGTACCATGCTCTGGGTGCTTGCTTCAGCCCATATAATGCTTTCTTCAACTTGTATACCTTGTTTTCTTGACCTTTGATGATGAAGCCTTGAGGTTGTTCAACATAAATTTCTTCTTCCAATACTCCATTCAAGAATGCTGACTTTACATCTAGTTGGTGTAGTTTCCAACTTTTATGTGCTGCTATAGAAATAAGAGTTCTAATTGTATCATGTCTAGCAACAGGTGCAAAAGTTTCTTGATAATCAATACCAGGTAATTGAGAGTATCCCTTTGCTACTAATCTTGCTTTGTGTCTTTGAATAGTGCCATCTGGATTGTGTTTTGTTTTGTAGATCCACTTCAAGCCAATGACTTCCTTATCACTTGGTTTCTTCACTAATTCTCAAGTTTTGTTTTTCTCAATCATATTGATTTCTTCTTGCATTGCCTTGTTCCATACTTCTTCATGCATAGCATTTTTATAAGTTTCAGGCTCAATCATGCAGAAATTACAAGAAGCATAAATGTCACTTAACCTTCTCATTTTTATAGGAGTGGAACTTGAAGATGGACTTGAACTTGAAGTAATTTGTGGTGAACCTTCAACCTTATTTTCTTCATTTTGAGCATCATGAATTTCTTCATCTAGAGAAATAATATTTTCTTCAACTTTCTTTTGCTTCCAATCCTAAGCAACTTTTTCATTGAAAATAACATCTCTTCTTATGATCACTTGATTCTGCTTCAAGCTGAAAAGTCTGTAACCTTTTGATTTAGAACTGTATCCAACAAAGATACATTTTTCACTTACTTCATCAAGTTTATGTCTCCTTTCCTTTGGAATATGTGCATAGCACACACATCCAAAGATTTTGAAATGCTTAACTAAGGCTTTCTACCATGCCAGGCTTCAAATGGTGTCATATTTTGAAAAGCTTTTGTTGGACATCTATTCATCAGATAAACTACTGTATTTACTGCTTCTGCCCAATAAGATTTTGGAAGGCCTTTGTCTTTAAGCATAGATCTAGACATCTCAACAATAGTACAATTCTTTCTTTCTGTAACACCATTTTGCTCTGGTGTATAGCTAACAGTCAATTGTCTTTGTATACCACCATCTTCATAAAATTTCTCAAATTTATTTGAATTGTATTCACCACCTCTATCACTTCTTAGCACCTTGATATAATGCCCACTTTGTCTTTCCATAAAATTTTTAAACTTCTTAAAGAAAAGAAATGCTTCTGATTTATGTCTCATAAAATATACCCATATCATCCTTGAATAGTCATCAATAAAAATAATGAAGTAGATGTTACATGCATGAGAAGGAGTTTTCATAGGCCCACATATGTCAGTATGAATAAGCTCCAATGGTGCTTTGGCTCTCCATACATGCTCTTTTGGAAATGCCTCTCTATGTTGTTTTCCAAGTGCACATCCTTCACAAGGTTCTTCCTTGTCATGTATTGCTGGTAGACCATACACCATATTCTTTTGATGTAAACTTCTCAAACTTTGAAAATTCAAGTGCCCAAACCTTTGTGCCATAACCATGACTCATCATTTACCTCCATCTTCCATGCAGCATCCTTTGCATAGTGCAAAATAAGAGGAAAACTTCTATTTTTCTCCATCTTGATATTTGCCATAAGTTGCTTTTTCATCCCTCTGTCATATAACTTGCAAACATTATTTTCAAAGTGTACCATATGCCCATGCTCAATCAGCTGTCCAACACTCAAGAGATTTTGCTTCAAATCTGGAATAAGTAAACATCATGAATGGATTTTCTTCCTTTCTTGGTATTGATTTCAATTGTGCCTTTGCCTCTTGCTTGGACTAATGCATCATTGCCCATCTTCACTTGTGAAATTGAAGAACTATCAATATCCACAAAAATAGACTTGTCACCAGTCATGTGATTGCTGCAACCACTGTCAAGATACCGCATATTATTACTTTGCTCTTCTACAGTTTGATATGCATATAGTGTGCTTTGCTGACCTTCATTTTCTTCTAAGAAGTGTGCTTGTTCACTTGCTTTGTATCTGCAATCTTTTTGAACATGTCCAAACTTTTTATAATTATAACATTGGGGTTTTCCCCTAAACCAGCAATCTTTTTCAGCATGAGAAGACCTTTTACATATATTGCACCTTTGTTGAGTGCTCTCATCATATTGCCTTTTTGAAAAATTATTTCTTTGCATTTCTCTACCTCTTCCTTTCATATTTCTTCCTCTTCCCCTATTTTGCTTTTCACCTCTGAATGACTCTCTTTTGACTGAAGCATGACTAGATGATTCTTTTTGAGAATTTTTATCAACCACTTTGAGTTTAGATTGAAAGACACTTTCAATTGATGATTCTTTTTGCCTAAACAATCTTTGCTCATGAGCTTCAAGAGATCCCATCAATTCATGAACACTTAATTCAGAAAGATCTTTAGATTCTTCAATAATTGTAACTATTGTATCAAATTTTGAAGATAAACTAGCCAAGATTTTCTCACATATTCTTCGCTCGGTGATGGTTTCACCATAGCTCTTCATTTGATTAACAATCTCTGTAATTTTGGAGAAATAATCCTTCGATTTTTTATTTTCTTGCATTCTCAAATTATCTAATTCTCTTCTTAGAGTTTGAAGTTTGATAGCTCTTACCTTTATGTTACCTTGAAATTCCTCCTACAAAATATCCCATGCCTCCTTTGATTTGGTGGCTCTAATAATTCTGGGAAAAATTCTCTCAGATACAGCTTGTTGGATAAAGAACAGGGCTTTGGCATCCTTCTTTTTGTAGTCCTTCAGTTGCTCCTTCTGATTATTTGTTGGATTAACTAGATCTTCGTACCCGTTTTCATCTAGATCCCATACTTCTTGTGAAATAAAAAGGGTCTTCATCTTGACGCTTCAATAATCATAATTTTCTCCATCAAAAATAGGGATAGAAGGCTGATGAATATTCATACCAATATTGTTTGGGGTTGCCATGAATGATACCAATATTATTATTATTTCTTTTTTTAGGCTTGCCTTTTCTTTTCTACTTTTTCACCAACCAAAAAGATTTTCACCAACCAAAAGATTGTGATATGTACCTGTTCACGCCTTCTTTGGAAACTCATGGATGGATGAGAAGTTCACGCCTTCTTTGGAGACTCGTGAATGAGAAGTCAATTTGCTGGGCAGTCAATCCTTGCTTTTCCTTTTTTTTATAGGAAAAAAAAATAGAGTTTCTGATCAGGACTCTCCCTGTTCTCTCGCCAAAAACAACCGCAGCAACGTCTTCTATAGGCCGCGGACCCTACGTCGGATCAAGAAGTTGAAAAGGCTGCTGAATCATGGCCCGCGTGAGATCAAGTAGTTGAAAAGACTCGACTGTTCTCTAATGCCAAAGTCTTTTCTTTTCTTTTTTTTTTTTGAAAACCTGACGCGAGATCGTTGGTTGGAAAGTCAAAACTACCGAGCAATCAACCACCTGGCGGCTTCAGGTGCGGGGGAGAGAGAACTTTGAGCCCTTCGGATCGTTTCAGAAGGAGAGGCAGGAGAAGCTTTTTGTTGACGACTACCGTGCCTTTTTCAACAGGACGATTTCTTGGGAGGTTAGAGGAGATGCTTACTGAGAGAAATTTGACGCCGTCACAGCAATTGCACATTCATGGCCCGAACGGAAGAAAAACGAGCCTTCTTGTTTGTGTGGAAAAAAACTCGTTGGCTATGCGTGGAAAGGAAAGACTGCTAGCTTCGGTGGCTTCCTTCGCCTTCGTCACCGTCAACAAAATCAAGAAAGCAAGATTTCTTTTCTTTCTTGTTTCTTCGATTTGCTTTGAATCTGATAGAATCAAGGAACTAGGCTCTGATACTAATTTTTGTTGGGATTGTTTCCAACTCAGATTATTTTGGAAAGGGAAATCAAGGAAGAAGAAGGGTTTTCTCTCAAGAATAAAATTTATCTATTACATTTCATTAAGCACATTACCATATAAATATTGTTTCTTGTTTCTACGGATAAGCATAATCCTCTTATGATCTTATCCATCTAAAACTATCCTATCAAATCATAAAAGATAGGCTCATTATTTAAAAAACTAACTCTAACAAACTAACAACCATTATCTTTTAACAGTTAGTTTATTCACCACAACTGTCTTGTTCTCGTGTAGATAGACCTACCTCTAATTAAATTATTTCCTGATCCGTTTGTGTTCTTGCTTGTTATTGTGGTCATTGGCAGTCGAACGGCTACAACATTGGCACCGAATATGCGCTGTTTGCCGGGGGCAGTGACAACACCGACGCCCAATACGGAGGCCACGCTTAGGGAGGCAACAACACCGGGGCCACCTATGAGTGGTTCGCATGGGGCGGCCGCAACACGGGCGCCACCTACCGAGCCAATGCATCGGGCGGCAGCAACACCGGCGCCACCTACGGAAGGTTCGCTTGGGGTGGCCACAACACGGGCACCACCTACGAAGGTCCAGGAACCAGGGGCGGTGGCAACAATGGTGCTGTGTACCGTGGCTAATGCATGTTAGATGTATGGTTGGGCACAGCTCGACGGAAGGAAATAGTTACGTCCGTGTGGACCAACCTTTCCAATCGTCGAGCCACCATCTAAGCTATAGTTATGGACCATGTCTATCTTGAATAATCAAATAATAAGCCTCTTCTTAAAATTTCTACTTTTCTCTGCTCCAGGACTTTGAACTAAGAAAAGAAAAAAGGTTTTTATTGCTGCCGAAATCTGTCATCTGACTCAGGCGCGATCGGGCTTCAGGATGGGCTCCCTCCTGGATGGACCTGCAAAACAGTCCTCACGTGAGAGGCGTTGGAGGTGGTCCTTTATGGAAGACCCTCCGACGCTCAAGTCAGCAGGGATCAGCAATCAATAAATGTGAGGAGAAGGCTCTCGCTGAAGAGTCTCTCCATGATGGCCTTTCAAGAGCTCTAAGCAGAACGTTAATGGCAGAAAGGGATGAGCAGAGGTAGAGGGAGAGTGGGCCAGTAAGCAAGTGCGCATACCTGAGAAGTCGGAAGACGATTCTATTTATAGATGATCACCTGATTCCTTGAGGGCATCGTGGGTCCGAGAGCCATTAGGATTCGAATGCAGTTTGTTATGAGGTCAGTAAGATTCGTATCTTGTTAGTTAGAGGATCGACGGTTGGGAGAGCTGGTTGATGTCTTGAGATTCGGAGACGGTGTAGGCTCTAGGGCTTTAGGCCACTCTCGGGTATTATTTTTGTCTAAACTCTCTCGCGCCGGATTCCGCAGAGGTGCTTGAGTTTCCATGTCTGGCTGGGGCACGGTGAATAGGAATAGCTCAGCAGAGGCCGAGAGACAGGGATAGCTCGGTGAGGTCGAGAGATGTCAATAGCTCGGCTGAGGCCGAGAGACGGGGATAGCTCGGCTGAGGCCAAGAAATGTCAATTGCTCGGCTGAGGCCGAGAGATGTTATAGCTCGGCTGGGACCGAGAGATGTGATAGCTCGGTTGTGACCGAGAGACAGGGATAGCTCGGCTAAGGCCGAGAGATGTCAATAGCTCGGCTGAGGCCGATAGATGTCAATAGCTCGGCTAAGGTCGAGAGATGTGATAGCTCGGCTAAGACCGAGAGACAGGGATAGCTCGGCTAAGGCCAAGAAATGTCAATAGCTGATGTCAATAGCTCGGCTGAGGCCGAGAGATGTGATCCAAGCCTTGGGAATCCTTGGCTCGCCGAGGGGCTAAAGTACCTCGACCCATTGAGGCTGATTCATCTCTAACGAGTACTGCACAACAAGTAAAAGTCAGGGCTAATCCTAACCCCTTGCATGATTATTAATGCAATGGTGATTTTACCCCTAAACACATGCCCCACACTCCCTAGTTCGAAGCATAGGTCCGGGCGTAGGGAGTATAACTCCAGGTGGCACAATCTGAATGGAGGGGTCTGGATTTGACAGCCTGCGTAATGATGCCTAATTAATGCTGCGCGGCCGCCATGCCTTTACGGGATGAATCTATCATTTCTTAGGGGCAAAGCTTGGGGAAACGCCACGTATCAAATCCCAATTTTCACGGTGCCAGCGATGGCGGTTCCGGGTGTCTCGATTAAAATGCCTTATCTTCTCTTTGAAGCGGTTACCTTTGAGGAGAAACAAAGTTGTAACAGTGCCATTTCCGTTCGTAGCGCTCTTTTGTTTCTTCTTGGAGAATCTTGTTCCCCTGTTTCCTTTGTAACCTCGCTCAGCGTTTCTTTCAACCAACAACATCTATACTTGTAACAGCTAAAGCCATGAATGTTTTGTACTGTTCTTTAGATGCTAATGAGTTTAATATCATCTCTACTTGTATTTTCGCAAAAGAAATTTGGGATAGATTAGAAGTTACCCATGAGGGTACTAATCAAGTTAAAGAATCTAAAATTAATATCTTAGTGCATAAATATGAATTATTTAGCATGGAACAAACTGAAACAATCACATGCATGTACACTAGATTTACTGATATTGTGAATGGTTTAAAAAGTCTAGGAAAAACTTATACTAACTCTGAATTGGTGCATAAAATTCTTAGGTCTCTTCCAAGATCATGGAAAGCCAAGGTGACTACAATCCAAGAAGCTAAAGACTTAAATTCTCTACCTTTGGAGGAGCTACTTGGATCATTGATGACCCATGAACTAACAATGAAGCAAATCAAGAGAAGATGTCAAAAAGAAGAGAACTATAGCTCTTAAGGCTGCAGAAATTAAAGAAAGCAGCAGTGATGATGAAGATGATGATGAGATAGCTCTTCTTACTAGAAAATTTAAGAAATTTATGCAAAGAAGGAGACCCTTCCATAAGAGAAAGTCTGGAACTAAAATGGAAGGAAAAGGGAGAAAAGAAGGACACAGAAAAAGAAAAAGAACCCTTGACATGTTATGAGTGTAAGAAGCCGGAGCATTTCAGATATGAGTTCTCAATTAAAGAAGGGTTAGAAGAAGAAGAAGAAGGCATATGTTGCAACATGGAGTGACAGCGAAGAATCCTCTTCCGAGGAGGAACAAAAAGAAGTTGCAAATATTTGCTTTATGGCAAATGACAATGAGGTAAGTTCTGAAACTCATGATTTTACATTTGATGAATTATATGAGGCATTTAATGAGCTAGTTAGTGACTTCAAAATTTTGAAAAAGAAAAATAAATCTTTGAAAACTAAAAATTTAAATCTTCTTAAAGAGAAAAATGAATTAACTCTTGAAATTCAAGATTTAAAAGTTGAAAAGGAAGGTTTTCTAAAAGAAAAAGAATCAATTTTCAATGAAAACATTAGTTTAAAGAAAAAGTTAATAAGTATAAAAATATTGTTGATAAATTTAAATATAGTTCAGAAAAATTAAATTTACTTTTAAGTAATCAAAGAGCAGTTTTTGATAAAGCCGGATTAGGTTATAGACCTCACATGAAAAAAAAAATTTGTAAACAATTTCTTTGTTAAGAAACAATCAAAAATGATATTTCATGTTATCATTGCAACAAGAAAGGACATAAATCTTATGAATGCTATTTTAGAAAAATTAATAAGAACTTAAATATTAAAGAAAAAAATATGGGTTTCAAAAGGAATAATTTTTATTGCTACTAACCATGAAGGACCCAAGAAAGCTTGGGTACTTAAACATAAGACTTGATTATCTTGCTGAAGTCTTGCGGTCAAAGGATCAAAACAAAAGTGGTATCTTGATAGTGGCTGCTCAAGGCACATGATGGGTGACAAGGATCAATTCATCACCCTTGAAGATAAAAGGAGGAGTTGTTACTTTTGGAGACAATGGCAAAGGTCAAATTATGGGCCTTAGTAAAATTCAAAAACTCTATCCACCTTTATTGAGAATGTTTTATATATTGATGGTTTAAAGCATAACTTAATTAGCATTAGCCAATTGTGTGATAAAGGTTTCAAAGTGCTAATGTAAATGAGATTGGATGGCTATGGCATTGTAGATTAGGTCATGCAAGCACACACCTAATTTCAAAATTAATTAGAATGATTTAGTTAAAGGACTTCCGAAACTAGATTTTGAAAATAATAGAATTTGTGATGCATGTCAATTTGGAAAACAGACAGAAATTCTTTTAAATCTAAGAATATTGTTTCCATTTCTAGGCCACTAGAGCTACTTCACATGGACCTTTTTGGACCTACTAGAACCACTAGTTTAGGAGGAAAGAAATATGGTCTTGTGATAGTAGATGATTATTCTAGATTCACTTGGGTATTATTTTTGGCTCACAAAGATGAGACTTTCTCGATATTTCTGAAATTCTTCAAGAAAGTCACAAATGAGAAAAACACTACCATAGTGTCTCTTAGAAGTGATCATGGCATAGAATTTGAAAATATCTATTTGAAAATTTTTGTATTGAAAATGACATTCATCATAACTTCTCTGCACCTAGACACCCAACAAAATGGAGTCATAGAAAGAAAGAATAGGACATTAGAAGACATGGCCCGTACCATGTTATGTGAAAGAACTCTCAAAATACTTTTGGGAGAAAGCCATAAACACGCCATGTTACATCCTAAATAGAGCTTTAATTAGACCAATCCTTAAGAAAATTCCCTATGAATTATGGCATGATAAACATAGGTTATTTTCATGCATTTGGTTGTAAATGTTTCATTCATAATAATGGTAAAGACAATCTTGAAAGTTTGGTGCAAAATCTGATGAAGGCATATTTTAGGATATTCAACATCTAGTAAAGTCTTTAGAGTATTTAACAAGAGAAACTTAATTGTAGAAGAATCTATTCATATAGTTTTGATGAGTCTTTAGCATTAAGTTCAGAAAAGATTGATAATGAGGAAGATACAAATTTGCTTGAAAGAGATATTAAAAAATTAAATATAGATGTATCTTCAGACCATGACAAGAAGCTAAAGATGATGATTCTCCTAGAGTTGATGTTATTGATACTACTCATAATGATGTAGATCTGCCTAGAGATTAAAGATATGCTTATGGTCATTCTAAGGATTTAATCATAGGTGATCCATCTCAAGAGTAAGAACTAGATCATCAATGAGGAACATCAATAATCATCTTGCATTTATATCTCAAATTGAACCTAAAACTATTGAAGAAGTCAAAAAGATAGTAATTGGATGTTAGCTATGCAAGAGGAATTAAATCAATTTACTAGGAATAATGTATGGTCCTTAGTTGATAGACCTAAAGATCATTCTGTTATAGGATCTAAATTGGTATTTAGAAATAAATTAGATAAAAATGGCATAGTAATTAGAAATAAAGCTAGATTAGTTGCAAAAGGTTATAATCAAGAAGAAGGAATTGATTTTGATGAAACTTTACACCTGTAGCTAGATTAGAAGCTATTAGACTATTACTTGCATTTGCATGTCATATGAATATTAATTTTTTTCAAATGGATGTTAAAAGTGCATTTTAAATGGTTTTATAAATGAGAAGTTTATGTAGAACAACCCCCAGGTTTTGAAGATCATGAATTTTCAAACCATGTTTTTAAGTTACACAAAGCACTATATGGTTTAAAACAAGCACCTAGAGCTTGGTAAGATAGATTAAGCAAATTTCTAATTGAAAATAATTTTCTAGAGGAAATGTTGATAAAACCCTATTTTTGAAAAGAAAAGATAAAGATTTATTGGTAGTACAAATTTATGTAGATGATATTGTATTTAGTGCTACTAACAATCTTTTATGTCAAGAATTTGCTAAGTTAATGCAGGGTGAATTCGAGATGAGCATGATGGGAGAACTCAACTTCTTCCTTGAACTCCAAATCAAACAAGAAAAAGAGGAATCTTCATCAACCAAATAAAGTACACAAAAGAAATTCTCAAGAAGTTTGGTATAGAACAAGTCAAACCTCTCGGAACACCAATGAGTCCTTCATGCAAGTTAGATAAAGATGAAGATGGTAAGTCTATTGATCAAAAGCATTATAGAGGTATGATCGGTTCACTACTTTATTTAACAGCTAGTAGACCAGATATCATGTTTGCAGTATGCTTATGTGCACGATATCAATCTGAACCTAAAGAATCTCACTTAATTGCAGTAAAAAGAATACTTAGATATCTAAATGAAACTAAAACTGTAGGATTATGGTATTCTAGAGACTCAACATTAAATTTGTTTGTTTACTGATTCTGATTATGCTGGTTGTAAATTAGATAGAAAGAGTACAAGTGGTGCATGCCAATTTTTAGGAAGTAACTTAATCTCTTGGTTTAGAAAAAAGTAAAATTTGGTTGCATTATCTACTACTAAGGCTGAATATATTGCAGCTGAAAGTTGTTGTGCTCAAATCCTTTGGATTAAGCAACAACTTGAAGATTATGGTATAACACTTGATAAACACCAATTAGATGTGATAACACTAGTGCAATCAATTTAACTAAGAATCCAATCCAACATTCAAGAACTAAACACATAAAATTAGATATCATTTTATTAGAGAACATGTAGCTAATAATGACATTTGTCTTGATTATGTTTGTACTGATGAACAATTAGCTGACATTTTTACAAAACCCTAAGTGAAAAAAAGATTTTGTTATCTTAGAAGAGAATTAGGATTTGTGATCCATTGGAATGAATTTTAAATTCCTAGAAATGATTGTCTAGAATTCAATCATTTTTTCTAATTTTCTTATAATTTTAAGAATGATTTATCTAGATATTTGAACCCTTGATTCATCACATTCCAAAGTTGATTTAGCCAAAATTTGATGTCAATCCAGACAAGTTTCTGATCCTTTGAAACTCTTTTTTTTTTTTTTTTTTGAAACTGTCTTGGAGCCGACTCCTCTGGTATCGGAGTCGACTCCAGTTTTGTCTGAGACTTTGGAGCCGACACTTGCTTTTCCAGAGTCAACTCCACTTTGGGCGCTGACTGTATTAGCAACCTAGAGCCGACACCTTGCTTTGCGGGAGTCGACTCTAAGTGGTCCCAGGTTGACTATTTAGGGCAGAGTCGACACCTTTCCTATTCTAAATCAACTCCTAACGTTTCAAAACTCTTCCAAATTCTTCCCAAAATCCAAAATTTCTCAAATTAACCTCTCCCTAGCAATCAATGGCACCCAAGCGTAGAGGATCGTTGTTTGGAAGTAGAGTAACTATGGGGAAGCGAACGGCAAGGTGTCCGGCGCATGAACCCACTTCGAGTTCTTCCTCAGTTCAACCGCTTCCACTCCTAGTGCTATGCCTAGCCCTTCCTCACCCCAAATTGATACCCTAACTGGCCGAATCATTACCATGGGTAGAAAGTGGATTTTTATTTTTTCGAGGCCGAGGGATTTTCTATTGAACGACAAATAAAAGAGCTCAGTTGGAAAAAGGTATGTTCTTTGGACGTTCCCACATATCCGGTCCTAGTTAAAGAATTCTATTTCAATTTGTCAAGAGGAGATGGAGGTTTGGTCAATATGGTTAGAGGAAGAAGAATCCATCTTACATCTGAGATTTTGGGCAATCTTTTAGAAATTCTAGTTGTTGGATTAATTGCAAACAACCACAGTGATAGAGCAAGAGCATTATCAAGGATGTTAGGAAGAGAGTTTGCTGAGTTTGAGGAAGTTAGGGCAAACCAGTTGCCCCTTGAGCTTAGACTTTTACATAATATATGTGATAGGATCTTGTTTCCTAAAACCGGTAGATTTGAGTATGTCTCAGAGCGAGGCATAGTTATTATGGATAGTGTTTTGACGGGTCAGCCAATTAACCTAGCAGGTTTGATGATTTGTACATGGCTGAGGCCTGGAGCAAGAAGAGATCGACCTTGCCTTATGGAATGATCTTGACCATGGCATTCCAGAGTCAGGGTGTGGTTATTTCTGATAGTGAGCCCATGAAAAACCTTAGGCACACAGATTATTACAGTCTTGCTATAGTGCATCGAATGGGATTTGTAAAGGTGGATGGTAGATGGGAAAGGAAAGGACTTCTGGATGAGAGAGTAGCTGATATGGGAGCTACTGCACCATCAGAGGCTGGTCCATCGATGAGGCATCCTTCACCAAAGCCTAGTAGATCATCACCACCACCGGCACCTACTCCAGTTCCTGCACTTGTACCCCTATCTGTTCCTACTGCTGGTTTTTCTAGTGTTCAGTTAGAGCAGCTTAAGGAGTTATTTGGTATTCATGAAGAAAGAATGAAGATTGAATTAAATAGTAGATTGCTTAGTATAAAAGAAATGTGTTAATCTTTGGAAGACAAAATTAGAAGCATTGAGTCATCCCTTGATCATCTTAGAAGCCTTGAAGACAGAGTTAATGCAAATATTTGAAAAGATCAAAGCCATAGGAGGAGACTCAGATATATATTCAAAGTGCAATGCTGAATTACAAGAGAAAATTACAGTGGCATCTGCATTTATTGACAGAAGATTGAATGAATTTATCAAGATTTAAAGTGAAAGAATGGAAAAAATTTTAGAAGAACTCAAAAGACTTCTTAGATTTTGATTAGCTTTTGATGTTTGATTTGCTTTTGATGTAATTAGAATTGATGTTTAGGTTTATATTATGATGTTTTGATGTAATTGAAGTAACATTTTGTTATAGTTGAATGATGTAAGAAAGCAATTGTGATGTAATGCTTTGATACTTTAATGAATATCATATTTGCTATCTTTGAACTTTGATATTGAGTGACTTGGATGAATTTTGATTCACTTAATGCATTGATTTTAATCTATACTATTTGCAACATCTTAACCTTTTTATTGATTACAAAAAAGGGGAGAAGTAAATGATATTTGTATATACATAAAAGTTATAATTGAATGTACAGTGGAGAGAAGATAATAAAGAGAATGACACTTAAGAATAATACTTCAATGATACATTTTGTTCAAATGAATTCAAGATATGTATGAAGATTCAATGAACTTAACATATGTACAAATTTAGTGGGAGCTACCTCATTAAGGGGGAGTTTAACTTTTATTAATTGCTTACACATATACTCAGTGTTTTTGTCATCATCAAAAAAAAAGATTATTGGAAATTATTAATGAATTATTTACCCAATTATTGATTTTGATGATTAACAAAAGCCATGAGTATATTCATTATGTTTCTGATAGATTTGACGAGTGTTTTAGGAGTTAAGATCGAGTATTTATCCAAAAAACATATTGAAACAAGTTTGAATCATTTTTGAATTGAATTTCAATGGAATATATTTAATTTCAGAACTTGGAGCGACACCCACTGTGTTTGGAGCCGACTCCAAAGCGTATCAAAATTTTGGCATGGTTTGGAGTCACCCCTCAAACTCTGGAGCCGACTCTAACCTGAGATATAGAGAAGTGCTTTTGCATCATTTTTGGAGCCGACACCTTGAGTTCGGGAGCCGACACCTGAAGTTCAGGAGCCGACACATAGGATTTCTGGAGCCGACTCTAACCTGAGAACAGATAGCGTGTTTTTTGGACATCGTCGAGTTGACACCTCAGTTTCGGGAGCCGACACCTAAATGCGGTGAGCCACACATCACTTTTTCGGAGCTGACTCCCCAACAAACTTTTTATTTACTATTTTTAGAAACCCGAGTTGGAGCCGACACATGAAAAGTTGGAGCCGACTCCAACCTGTCAGGAATGGATTTTCAAATATCAGAACAGACTCCAACGGTAATATTTTTTCACCTAATCTCTAACGGTTATTTTTCTTTGTGTAGAAGCATTAAAAGTACCTTGTAATGGCTATTTTTCTCACCTAATCATGGTTTAAGAAGTCTATAAAAGAGGGCATCTGTCCATTTGAAAATGAGAACAAAAAATAGAGAAAATATTGAAAAAAATCGAGAGAAATATCCAGTGAAAAAGAAAGTGTAAATCTCTGAGTCCACGCCCATTTCAAGAGAGATTCAAGAGCAATCCTAAGCCTTGAAAAGTTCAAAGTCAAAGGATTCTCAAGGAAGAAAAGAAGAAGAGCCTAAAGCCCTAATTCCTCAAGTTCTCTTCAAAGTACTATCTTCAATAATCAGAGCTGTAGCTTGATTCAACCAGTCAAGAGAGGAGGAAAAGAAAAAGAAGAAAAGCTCACATCAAATTTGCTTCAATTAGGCTTTTCTAACCTTTGATTATTTATATTGCATATTTGCTCAATTAAGGAGCTTTAAATTGCTGTAATACATTATATTGAATTATTTACAAATTCAATCAGGGATTGAATTAGTTGAGGTAGTTTGCCTCGGGAACAAGCTTGTTTAAGCTTGGGTTAAGGTTTTGTGCTGGTGAACCTGTGAAAACGGCTGGGTTCATTGTTATCCATGTAAAACAATAAGTTGGAGTTGTGAGCTTGTAAAACAACTCGATTGTAATCGGTGGGATTATAGTATGGACCCAAGTGTTGCTTGGGAGTGGATGTAGGTGTTGGATACATCGAACCACTATAAATTTCTTGTATTTTTAGTGATTGTCTCTCTCTCTCTTATTGTGCCTTACATTATTGCTTCACTTTACTAGTTCACTTAATCCTTGTAAAATTGGTTTAAGTTTTAATTGTTAATTTTTAAAGAACCCAACTCATCCCCCTCTTGGGTTGCCATCTGGGCCAACAATTAGTATACCAAGATAAGAAGCCAGGGAATCAGCAATCTTCAAACACAAGGGACTAGCTATAGGATTTATCCAAACTGAATAAGCTAGTAATACGAAGGCAAACAAAGGCAACTGAAGGCAACCAAATGCAACCGAATTTAAACCGAAGGCAACAAAAGGCAACCCGAATTTAAACCGAAGGCAACAGAATTTGGTATTCAAATCAAAGATTGGTAACCCAAGATTCAAGCAATATGCATCCAATCCGAAGGCAATAGAGAATAAATATGATCCGGTGATAATAGAGTTCTAAATAGGAGCTTGTAGGATAATTGAATCAATTCTAGACAATGCAAATATAATTAATCCTGAAAGTTATTTTGTTAGATAAATAGCATTATATCATGAATTACAATGTACCTAGGATAGACAAAGTGTACTGTTCCATAATGAATAACCCGAAATTGATTTGACAGATAGATCATTAACATAATATTAAATTGATTTTATTGAATTTAATTGATTAGCATAATATTTAATTGATTAGCATAATACTTAATTGATTAGCATAATACTTAATTGTTTTGTATTTCATCAAAATCAATATGGGGTCTACAATCAAGCATGCTATAACCTGGCATGCCAATAGCTTATAGTGTGTGTACTACTGTATTCTCTAAACTTTCTATTAATTTTCCTTAGAATTTTATTAATGATATTTCGAATATGGTATCTAGTAGCTAGCTCAGTGACAATGATAAGGCTGTGTTGCTTCATGCGGGTTGATTAATATGGTTCATCAGAAATGAAAGAATATTTCAAGCTAAATTTACTTCTAAAGATCATCTATAGGCTAAAGCTTTCTTTCTGGCAAGTGAATATCTTCAAGCCCTTAATAAGGATTTTGTTAATGTAACAATAAGGCTTTGGGGTGATATTGGTCTGTCAAGCCTCTGTTGCCGCCTCCGCTGGTGTGGCCTTCCCTGTTTTGGATATGATCGAATAATATCGATGTCCCGCGATCGTTCTCTCTTCAGGCCGAGGCGTCAGGAGAATTATTATTCGAGAGAAATTAACTTTGGATAATGGACGTGGGTGGAAGGTCATCTGGTTCGTAGTGGACGAAAAGAGAACGTCAGCTTTGAATAGAATCCAGCCAAAAGAAAATATGGAACTAAACCCAACGAACGGCAGATTAATGTCCGATCTTCCTACCGAACACTATTATTATACATAGATGGATTAAAAAATAAAAAAAAATTGCTCTCTCTTGCGGATGGCACCCATTACATGAAGAATACTTTGTTAGTGGGAGTTTTGATGGGTCCATCTTTCATTGGCTTGTTAGGTAAGCCACCCTTAGATATACAACATCGCATAATTCTCCAGTCTCTTATCATTCGCCTGTTATTGGTCTACATTATCTATTGCAATTCTTAATTGGATATTGTCATCCATCTAGTTTGGATGGAATATTTGTTTCCTCATTCTAAAATTGCTGCATTCTTCCGTTTCTTTTGCTTCCACTAAAGATTGTTGTTTACAATCATGAAACTCCTTAGATTGAAGTACCTCATGCACATGATGGCAATGCTTGGAATCTTGCTTGGCATCCCATCAGCTATTTGCTTTGCAAGTATCCTTATTAACTTGATTAGTTTTGCTAATGTTATTGATTTGGTGCAGCATATCAACTTTCCAGTTTATTATTTTGCCTTGAGATGCCAGCATAAGTTATTATTGTATTGCTTTTGTTAATGAGTGCCCTAAGGGCACTCCTTAACAGGGTATTTGATAGCCCCATCCAACTGTGGAAAATTGAACCTTTTAAAGAATATTTAAAAAGCATATATAATAGCTCAAGTTTTGTGCAGCAATATTTTTTTTTTAAAAAAAAAAGTTAAAAAACAAACTCAGCCATCTCCAGAACTCCACATTGGACAAGATTCTTTGCGGCCTTTGTAATATAAATGTTATGTATATTTGAATGACTACATTACTAGGATGGATGGCTATAATTGCATTTAAGAAATAGTTCCCATGTAGGATAGATTGTGAATGAATAATAGGTGTTCATATCTAAAATGGAATATATGATGACCATTTAAGTACGCACAATGCTCTGAGTTGCAAAGCTTGTACACTAGCGGATATTGTTTCATTGCTATATAATAGTCTCAACTACATACATGTATGTTAGAAGTTTAAATGTAGCATATATATGTATGCATATGTGTGATATTAAGTATTTTTTAAATATTTTTTAAAACATTCAGTATTTTATTCTTCTTTTCCACAAAAGACTGGTTAAATTGTGTATTAAATGCCCCTTAATGGATGCCTCCTAGGATTCATTAATAAAATCCTTATTATGTACATGATTATTTATTTCTCTAGTTATAAATAGTAATAAGTAGTTACTTATTACTCTAGTTATAAATAGTAATCATTTATTTTAATTTTTGTTATTTGCATGTTCAATCATGTGCTTTTACTATTATTTATTTTTATATAGTTCATAGCTTGTATCTCTTTCATTTGTGAAATAAATGTACTCACAAATTTTTTGTTTGTAAGTTTGGTGTGATGCTTTAAGTTTGAGTTCGAGCACTATATTTCTTTTAGTTTTTCTTAACCATCGTCACATTTTCTATAGACTTAGATAGAGAAAATAAAAATAAAAAAATAGAAAGATTTGTAGTGCCCATACTTAAATCATCACTCCTAAATTTCATCCATTCTCTAATTGATGCATCTATGTATTTCTAAAACAACCTGGTATCACTCCAATTATTTGAGCTATATATCCTACCTTACTAAACTGAAAACAACTGTGCTATACACATCGAGGAAAGCTTTCTCTGGTACCAGTTGTTCACAAGGACTAACCAATCGAGTCCCTAAAACTATTAAAATATGTTTAATTAATAATCAAAATATCTATAATCTATTCTCCTCCAACATGCAACCCATGAACCATTTCCACTCCACCTTACAACCAAGAGACTATACAACAAATTCTTCTAATAAGGGCATAGCTCCTAAGTCCATCACATATATTTCTTCCATGTACATATTCCATAGGCCTTGAATAGGCCTGCTGAATAGATAACACCATTCCATTTGATATGGTCTTCTCAAAAGAGTGCAGCTGATTAACCACTCATCATAGTATCCACAAAATGAAATGTGTGCACATTTTGTGCCCTCATTATTGAAGTTTCCTCACTGCCGAAAGTACCTGGTTCAGCCATGTGGCCTGTTGCACCATCTACTTGATCCTCTACAATCCCATAACAAACCAACTAGTGGCTTGATATTTATCAGTTTATTGATTTAGGAAGTTTAAAATTTTAAAAGCATTCAACGTAAATTTGTAGATTTTAAATTCAAAATAGACGAGGCACACAAGTGAAAAGAACTCAAAATCTTGTCATCAGCGTAGATATGGAACTGGATCATCTGGCTCTAGTGCTGCTAACTTTGCCATTGCTAGGGCATCCAAAATAAATAACCTTACAACATTGCTAATCATGTTGCTTAACATTAAGGTGGGGTGTCTTATTTTCATTCAATAGAATGTCCTTTTCTCTTTTCTCCATTTTTTTAATTTACATTTGAAATAATGCGTCTTGAGAAATCATAATTCCCTTTTGCAGTGGAAGAAGATTTGCGAAACATTATCCTTAATTTCTTATAACATTCAAGTCTCAAGAGCTCTTTGATAGAAGCAGGCAGCACTATTTTGCAATATCACTGCAATTGGCCAAAGTGCGTAGCTATAAAAGCTCTTTATATTTACAGGTATTAAAAATTTTGCTGAAGTACTTAGTTTCTACCTCTCAAAAAATTATTTCTCAGCGAGTTCAACCGGAAAAACAAAAGTATAATATGTAATTATCTTATAAACAAACAATATAATATGTAAAAGCAAGATTACCTTGATAACTTTATTTTTAAGAGTGTTTAATGTTGTAAAAGCCCAGAGAATAGCTTAGTGATTGAGTTCTCCATCATGGACTATGGAATTTTTGTGGACATGAGCCTGTTAGAACAAAATTATATATATTGATTCATTTCATATATACGAAAATATGGGACCAATATATTTATCATGATAAATAATGCAAATCATGAATAGATACATAAATACCTTCAGCCATTGCTCCATGCAAATAGGTTGACTTTTCTTCTTCAGATCAGGGTAAGGCTCTTCCATACCTTACGGTCTCTCATATCGATAGTGTAAACTTTCGTAGAGATCAGGTGCAGGGACCTTTCCGTTTTATATTTTTTATGCCTTATCTGTCCATCACAGAGGACGCTTCAAACGGATATGTTTGAGGGATGTTTATCTTAATTGTGGATTCAAATTTTGAATTCACATAATCCCACGATATCGAATATAGGACCATCTTAATCATATCTAACCGATACGCTTAATGAAAAAAAATCAACATTCTTTCACTTGATTAACCCCTCATCATAGTATCCACAAAATGAAATGTGTGCACATTTTGTGCCCTCATTGTTGAAGTTTCATCACTGCTGAAAGTACCTGGTTCAGACATGTGGCCTGTTGCACCATCTGCTTGATCCTCTGCAATCCCATAACAAACCAACTAGTGACTTGATATTGATCAGTATATTGGTTTTGGAAGTTTAAAAATTTAAAAGCATTAACGTGAATTTATAAATTTTAAATTCAAAAAAGAGGAGGCACACAAATAAAAAGAACTCAAAATCTTGTCATTAGCATAGATATGGAACTGGATCATCTGGCTCTAGTGCTGCTAACTTTGACGCTGCCAGGCCACCCAAAATAAATAACCTTACAGCATTGCTAATCATGTTGCTGAACATTAGGGTGGGATGCCTTATTTTCATTCAATAGAATGTCCTTTTCTCTTTTCTCCATTTTTCTAATTCGCATTTGAAATAATACGTCTTGAAATCATAACGTCCTGTTGCAGTAGAAGAAGATTTGCGAAACATTATCCTTAATTTCTTATAACATTCAAGTCTGGAGAGCTCTTTGATAGAAGCAGGCAACACTATTTTGCAATCATCGGTGCAATTGGCCAAAGTAGCTATAAAAGCTCTTTATATTTACAGGTATTAAAAATTTTGCTAAAGTACTTAGTTTCTACCTCTTAAAAAATTATTTCCCAGCGAGTTCAACCGGCAAAACAGAAGTATAAATATAATTAGCTTATAAACAAGCAATTAATATGTAAAAGCAAGATAAATTAGTAGAAAAGAATAAATAAAAAATATATTGTTTATAGAAGTTAAGTGCAATGTAGTTATATATCAATCGAACGATATCACCAATTATCTTTTGAAATCTTCTATGAATTTTTTCATATAGGAGTTCTATGTACTACCTCAAATGGACTGATGTTTTACCTTGATAACTTTATTTTTAAGAGTGTTTAATGTTGTAAAAGCCCAGAGAATAGCTTAGTGATTGAGTTCTCCATCATGACTATGGAATTTCCGTGGACATGGGCCTCCCCCATTAAGAAATATAAAGGTCTCTTGAGTTAATTTAGACAATAAGTCTAAATTCCTAAACGTTTCTGCATCAGATCTACAAGTCCAATCCTAAATAATTGTTATGATTAATCTAAATGGATGAGTCATCTATCGCAATGATTGTTTGAGACTCTTTGTGGACTAAGTGGCTACATCTATTGTCTTGCTTACTTTAAGAAGCGAGATGGCTGGACACACCTCACAAAAAAGGCGAGAAAAGAATATGATAAATAGGAGAACATTGGCTTAGCCAATGATAGAATCTGCTCCAAAAGATCATTATAGAAGGATGTTAAAAGCCTTTGTCTATACTTCAACCGACACCATCTTACTTTCACTAGAATGCTTCAACTATAACCTGTTTGCAATTCTATCATCTTTCTTTAGCACTAAAATATGATTATAATCATTTTTGTTTTGAAAATAAGACTCATAAACCAGTATAAAATTCATTCAACCAACTCTATTTCACCAAACAATTTTATTCAGCACTAGAATAAAAGCAGCTAGAGTAGCTTTTGCTCAAAAAATCCAGATGATTATTAGTTTTGCAAGAAAAAAATCAGATTATTTTTCTTTTGCAAAATGACCACACGTTGCCAAACAATTATATCTTTGGTATAAGATGAATAATGTAATCAAATATACTGGATATTCAAAATATGTGTTCTAGATGTTCAATAATATATTCATCAAGCATTTGGCAAGTATAATTAATTCCATGGGCAAAGTTATTAAGAAGCCATTAAATATGTATTGCTTTCAAGAAAAAACAAGCCTTATTTTATAAATTATTATTAATTCAGTGAATCATTTATGTAAAGTTCAATAAGCTAGAAGAATGTTGGGAGTAAAGTAGAACTCAATGTAATGTAGAAAAGTTGCCAAGCTACATTTTTTCTCTTAACCTAGATATATTTATTCCAACCAAAGTGATTGAGTAGTTTTATTCTACTTTATCCTTTTTTTTCATTTAAATCATCAACTCATGACGGCTACACCGTTAACAAAATGTTAAATAGTTTTATTTAGCCTCTTCAAGAAGATATTTTATGGTGTATATTATTTGTAGATGATATAATATTAATTGATGAAATTAAATCTAAAGTAAATAATAAGTTAAAGATTTGAATAGGGGCTTTAAAATCTAAGCGTTTCAAGATTAGTAGAAATAAAACTGAATACATGAGATATAATTTTAGTAGAAGTAAAAATACAAATGAAGAGACAATGAAGATGACAAGCCAAGATACTAACACTACAAGAGATTTTAAATATTGCGACGCCCAAATGCGTCGCAATTGCATTGCTAAACATGATATTGCGACGCAATTGCGACGCAACAAGGGCGTCGCTCAACTGTCCGTCGCAATACCCTTTCATCGCAATTGCGTCGTAATATGCGACTCTCTGCGACGCTCTTGCGATGCCACATTGCATCGCAATATTGCGACGCATGCAAATGCGTTGCTAAATTAAAATAAATTAGTTATAAAAAAATTATTATTAAATATTGCGACGCACTAAATTGCATCGCAATATTTAAAATAATTTTTTTAAAAAAATTATTATTAAATATTGTGACGCACTAAATACGTCGCAATATTTAAAATAAATTTTTTTAAAAAAAATTATTAAATATTGCGACGCAATAATTGCGTCGCAATATTTAAAATTAATATTTAAAAATTATTATTATTAAATATTGCGACGCACTAAATTGCGTCGCAATATTTAAAATAAATTTTTTTAAAAAAATTATTATTAAATATTACGACATAATATTTACGTCGCATATTTAAAATTAATATTTTTAAAAAAATTATTTTAAATATTACGATGCACTAAATTGGGTATTCAATTTCGCTAAATCTAAATATTGATACAAACATTTTTCACTCAATCCAAACAATAATATATTTCAAAAAATAGTTTATATATTAAATTTTGAAGTTTTTACAACATAAAAAAAGGAAAAAAAAAAAATACATCAAGAATCTGAATGATCACGTGGAGGCTGTGAAGGCTATGGAGGCTGAAGACTCTGCGACAAGCGTCTAACCATATCCCGCAAATAATGCATCTCATCTCGCATGTCTGCAACCTCCTGATCCGGCCTCGCATATGATCCTCAAAATCCTGCTCGACCTCCTGCCGAACCTCCTCTGCAATAGATATGCGAAGCTCCTGTAAACGCTCGGGAGGAAGATCAACAGGAACTCGCGAGCTGGAGGCCTGATGGGAAAAAAATGTAGAAGCTCTAGTGCCCATACCATAGACCCTGCGGTCTCGTGGCTGGGCACCAACAGCCTCTAAAAACACACGTCGACTCTCCTCTGCTGAGAGTTTGACGGGCGTCTCCCCATCAGTAGAGTCGACCTGCGATGCCTGGAGCGAAGCTCCTCGACTCGTGTCTTAAAAATATGAAATCAACAATAAATGAGTTAATAAATTTCTTGAAATAAAAATTTTAGAAATTAAACAGATACTACATAAATCTAATTTCTTACCGCAACCTCCCGTGATCGCGTGTCGACCCAGGAGCCGTCCCTCCTGGTGTGTGTCGCCCTGAATAGACGAAACTCACCAGGATCTCCGCCCTCCTGCTCAGTCTATATAATAAAAAAAAAATGATATTAATACAAATATTTGTAAATAACTAAAATAGTAATTAAAATATTTATGTTTTCTTACCATACACCGTCTGTGCTCCTGAATCGAAATGGAGCCCGAAGTATGATGGGAGAGACCCATGCCAGGACCGCCCTTCTCAGATCGGCGGTTCGTGCTGG
>UESW01004150.1:0-111159 GCA_900491605.1 Calamus simplicifolius
GAATCATTATCTTTAGCGTCTTGCTCATGATCTGAAGATACATCAATATTTAATTTTTCAAGATCTTTCTCAATTATGTTTGTATCTTCTTCATCATCAAATTTTTCGGAACGAGTTGCTAAAGATTCATCAAAAACTATATGAATGGATTCTTCAACAACTAAAGTTTTCTTGTTAAATACTCTATATGCGTTACTAGTTGTAGAGTATCCTAAGAATATTCCTTTATCAGATTTCGCATCAAATTTGCCTAAATTATTTTTACCATTATTGTAAACAAAGCATTTACAACCAATGCATGAAAATATTTAATGTTGGGTTTTCTATCATGCCATAATTCATAAGGTGTTTTCTTTAAAATAGGTCTTATTAATGCTCTATTTAGGATGTAACATGCTGTGTTAATAGCTTCCGCCCAAAAGTATTTCGGGAGTTTACTTTCACATAGCATGGTACGGGCCATGTCTTCTAAAGTCCTATTTTTTCTTTCAACTACTCCATTTTGTTGAGGGGTTCTTGGTGCAGAAAAATTATGATTAATACCATTTTCATTGCAAAAACTTTCAAATAAATGATTTTCAAATTCAGTTCCATGATCACTTCTTAGAGACACTATGGTAGTGTTTTTCTCATTTGTTACTTTCTTGAAGAATTTCAGGAATATCAAGAAAGTCTCATCTTTGTGAACTAAAAATATTACCCAAGTGAATCTAGAGTAATCATCTACAATCACAAGACCATATTTCTTTCCTCTAGACTTGTGGTTCTAGTTGGTCCAAAAAGGTCCATGTGAAGTAGCTCTAATGGCCTATAAGTTGAAACAACATTTTTAGATTTAAAAGAACTTCTCGTTTGTTTTCCAAACTGACATGCATCACATATTTTGTTGTTTTCAAAATCTATTTTAGGTAGACCTTTAACTAAGTCCATTTTAATTAGTTTTGAAATTAGGTGTGTGCTTGCATGACCTAATCTTCGATGCCACAACCAACCAATCTCATTCATATTAGCATTATTAGCAACTAAGCAATGATTATTAGTAGATAAATTGTCTAAGTCAATCAAGTATACATTGTCATTTCTATTTCCAATAAAACAATGCTATTATCAATGGTATTAGCTACTGTGCATATAGAAGATTCAAATGATACTTTAAAACCTTTGTCACATAATTGGCTTATACTAATTAAGTTATGCTTTAAACCATCAACATAAAGTACATTTTCAATATATGTGGAGGGAGTTATTTGAATGTTACCAAACCCCAAGATTTGGCCTTTGCCATTGTCGCCAAATGTAACAACTCCTTTCTTTTCTTCAAGGGTGATGAATTCTTCTTTGTCACCCGTCATATGTCTTGAGCAGCCACTATCAAGATACCACTTTCTCTTTGATCTCTTGGCCACAAGACATTCCTGCAATGAAATCAAACTTTATGTTTAGGTACCCAAGCTTTCTTGGGTCCTTCATGGTTAGTAGCAACAAATATTGTTCCTTTCGAAACCCATATCTTCTTTCCTTTAATATTCAAGTTTTTATTAGGTTTTAGAATTTTACATTCATAAGATTTGTGTCCTTTTTTATTACATTTAAAGCATGTAAAATTACTTTGGCCAGCACGCACAAAAATATTTTTCAGTGATTTTTGTTTTCTTAAAGTGTTATACCCTAATCCGGCTTTGTCAAAAACTGCTTTTTGACTATTTAATAACATGTCCAATTTAGCTGAGCTTAAGGTAAACTTATCAACTATGTTCTTATATTTTTCAACCTCTTTCCTTAGTTTATCATTTTCATTGGAAATTAATTCCTTTTCTTTTACCAAAATTTTATTTTTAGATTTAAGTTTCTTAACTTCATTATTAAGATCTTTCTTTTCTTTAATGAAAGTTAAATTTTTATTTTTTAAAAGCTTATATTTCTTTTTCAAAACCTTGAAATCGCCGACAAGTTCATTAAAAGCATCAAATAATTCATCAAATGCAAACTCATCGCAAGGGTTATCAGAACTTACCTCATCATTGTCGTCCGCCATAAACATACATTTGCGACTTCCTTTTGTTCTTCTTCTTCAGAAGAAGTTTCCTCGCTATCACTCCAAGTCGCCACATAAGCCTTCTTTTTCTTTTTGTAGGCTTTCTTCAATTTAGGACATTCATTCCTAAAGTGCTCCGGTTTATTACACTCATAGCAAGTCAAGGGGTCTTTCTCTTTTTCTTTGTCCTTGTCCTTGATCTTATCCTTTTCTCCTTCCCACTTTGCTCCAAATTTCTTCTTGTGGAAGGGTTTCTTTCTCCTCATGAATCTTTTAAACTTTTTAGCTAAGAGAGCAGTCTCTTCATCATCATCATCATCGTTGCTGCTCTCTTTTTCTTTTGCAGCTTTGAGGGCAATTACTTTCTTCTTCTTTGTGTCCTCCTCTACATGCTACTTCATTGTCAACTCATGGGTCATAAGTGATCCTAGAAGCTCCTCTAAGGGTAGAGTGTTGAGGTCCTTTGCTTCTTGGATTGCTGTCATTTTGCTTCCCATGATCTTGGTAGTGACCTAAGAATTTTTCGAACAAGTTCTGAGTTAGTATATGTCTTACCAAGACTTTTTTAAACCATTTACAATATCTGTAAATCTAGCTCTGATACCACTAAAGCTGTCACGCCCCAGACCCAAAAATTTGAGCTAGGGTGACAACCCGCCGCATGCCGGGCATGCAAGGCATCTTGAACTTATCACATAAATCAATATAAAGCAAATTCCATATCCATGATTTGTTACAAACCAGAATTATCAGTCTTGGGCTATCTGCCCTACAAATAAATCTGAACTAAATCAAAATAATAAAACTAAGTCTTCTTAATAGAAACTCCTTCTATTTCAATTATCCATCTTCATTCCTGAGGCTCTGAAAAACATTATGAGAATTTTATGAGCTCACACTCAATAAGTAAGCCTAATATAATTTTAAAATTTCATTTATCAGGCTATCATTAGGTTCATGTCATCAGATCAATTAGCTTAATTTAATAACAATTATATTGTTTATACTGTCATTATTTTTCTTCATGTGTCCCACGGCCCTACAATACATATCATGTGTAGCCCTCTTAAACATCCCCTAAGAGGAAGGGTCCTGGTACCAGTGTCTATCATCTGTCATCTATCATGTGATAATCTGTCATGTGTGAATCTGTCATGTGATAATGTGTAGCCCTCTTAAACATCCCCTAAGAGGAAGGGTCCTGGTACCAGTGTCTGTCATCTGTCATCTGTCATGTGATAATCTGTCATGTGATAATGTGATAATCTGTCATGTGAGAACCGCGGCGACACATAAAGTTTTACTGTCATTATCATAATTACATATAGTAACAATATGATTTTTTCAAACATAATTACATTTAACTGTAATTTCATAGTTTACAAATTAAATAATTTATAAAATTATAATACTTGACTTACTTACCATAGTACACGAATTTCACTTGATAACCCAGCTAATTGAACTCCTGGGCACCTACAGAATCATTTTCCATTATTAAATTTCTAAAATCTGAATTATAAAATAATTCTTAAACTCTACCCAAACCACTTCACGGGCCCAACTTTGGGCTTGAATATCTCTCAATGTATACACCCAAATAGGGAAATAAAATTATTCCCAGAAACTAGAATCAATCCTGATTCGGGCCATATATTTATTTTGCCATTCTCGGCCCGATACAGGGCCCAAAACACTGCTCAAATTGGGCTCAGAGACGGCCCAACAGGGCCCAAAAATCAAACGGCCCAGTGGCCCATTAATTCTTTTTAACCCAGCTCCTCTGTTTCAAATGAAACAGAGGAGCCGGATGCCGTGCCGGCGGCCAGGGCCACCGCCGGCCAAATTGGAGGCGGTCCGGCCGCCGTTGGCCGGACCGTGGCCGGCCGCCGCCGCGGCCAGCCTCCCCCAACCTCTCTCTCTCATCAATTTATCAAATTGAATCTTTCTTCTCTCTAATCGTTCGCATGCCTTCCATGGTGCCGGCGCCAATTCCGGCCAAATTGGCGTCGGTCCGGCCGCCATTGGCCGGACCAAAGCCGGCCATTACCGCAGTCGACCTTCCCTTCCTCTCTCTCTCTCTAATTTCTCTCTTATCCCTCTTTCTCTCTCACTATTTCTGTGGCTATGGATCACGCCGGCGGCACGGCCGGCCACCATGGCCGGCCGGACCTCCACCGAACGCACGCTCGGCGCCGGTGGAGGTCTCCAACCAAGGCCCAGGCCCGGCGAGGCGGCGAGCACACTGCCGGGCCCGAACCAAGAGTCGGACCGCCGGTGACTCGTCACAGCTTGCTTCTTTCTCCTTCCTCCGCCCTCTCCTCTACCTCACTGTTCTTCGGCACCCCACCGGACGCCGCCCCCGGTGCCGGTGAGGTTGTCAGCCGGGGCTCAGGCCCGGCGAGGCGGCGAGCACGCCGCCGGGCCTGAACCAATGTCACGGAGAAGGGAAGGGGAGAGAGCTGGGTTCTGTAACCCGGCTCCTCCCTCCTCTTCGTTTTTTTTTTTTTAACTTTCTCTCTCTCTCAATCCTTCTCTCTCTCATGCATGGTCAGAGGACTTACCAAAGACAAGCACGCTGGGGAAGAAGTCCGCACGAGGAGATGATGAGAAGGGGGCATCCACGTATGGTGGGAAGGAGGGTTCTACACCATCTCTTATAGGCATTGCAGAGTCCCTAAATCAAGGGACTCTGTAATTAGATATACTTGAAATTTAAATATCTAGAGTCTATCATCTGATCTCGTGATAACTCTCACGCGTAATTAAGATATACCTGGAATTTAAATATCTGGAGTCTATCATCTGATCTCGTGATAACTCTCATGAGCAATTAAGATATACCTGGAATTCAAATATCTGGAGTCTATCATCTGATCTCGTGATAACTCTCACGAGCAATTAAGATATACCTGGAATTCAAATATCTGGAGTCTATCATCTGACCTCGTGATAACTCTCACGAGCAGTTGAGAATTCTAGGGGATTACATTCTCCCCTCCTTATAAAAATTTCGACCTTGAAATTGATAACTTTTATTAGAAAAATTAAAGGTCCAAATTTCTGTCCCAAGGACTAACAATCAACTAAAGTTAACAGTTTTCAATCATTAACTATTTTAAGATACAAATAGTCATGGATACTTTTCTTTCATTTCTTCTTTCAGTTCCCAAGTAGCCTCCCTTTCAGAATGATTATTCCATTGCACCTTGACATAGGGAATGGTACGCCGTCTTAGAACTTGATCTTTGCGGTCTACGATACGCAAAGGATGCTCTTCATATGATAAATCTTTCTTCAACTGTATAGGCTCATATGCTATGACATGGCTGGGGTCAGAGATATACTTCCTCAGCATAGATACATGAAAAACATTGTGTACCCCAGATAGAATCGGAGGCAGTGCCAGGTTGTAAGCAACCTCTCCAACTCTGCTCAAGATCTCAAAAGGTCCAATATAACGTGGACTCAGCTTTCCTTTAATCCCAAATCTCATCACATCTTTGGTTGGTGATACCTTTAAGAAGACATGATCCCCAACCTGAAATTCCAATTCCCTTCTTCTGACATCAGCATAACTCTTTTGCCTGCTCTGAGCTGTACGAAGACGCTCCCTGATCAAATGCACCTTATCTACTGTTTGCTGAATTAGCTCAGGGCCTAGCAACTTCCTTTCCCCCACGTCATCCCAACATATAGGAGATCTGCACCTCCTACCATACAGAGCTTCAAATGGAGCCATCTGGATGCTGGCTTGGTAACTATTATTATATGCAAACTCCACCAAAGGTAAGTGGTTATCCCAAGCTCCACCCAAGTCCATCACACAGGCTCGCAACATGTCCTCCAGAATCTGTATGGTCCTCTCAGATTGTCCATCTGATTGGGGATGATAGGCTGTACTGAAGTTTAGTTTGGTTCCCATGGCCTTATGAAGGCTCTTCCAAAACTGGGACACAAACCTAGTATCTCTATCTGACACAATAGATATTGGAACGCCATGGAGTCTCACGATCTGTTCAATATACAAATTAGCCAATCTTTCACTAGAGACCCCAACTCTGAAAGGTAGGAAATGAGCTGATTTTGTTAGTCTGTCCACAATGACCCAAACTGCATCGTTGCTCTTAGGAGTTTTGGGCAGACCAGTCACAAAGTCCATTGTAATCTTTTCCCATTTCCACTGTGGAATCATTAGAGACTGAAGAGGGCCTGCAGGCCTTTGATGCTCGGCTTTCACTTGCTGACACACCAAGCACTTGGCCACATACTGAGCAATCTCCCTCTTCATGCCTTTCCACCAAAAATTTTCTTTTAAGTCTCTGTACATCTTAGTGCCACCTGGATGTACAGTATAGGGGGAGTAGTGAGCCTCTTTCAAAATTTTAGCCTTTAGCTCTTCACTGTTTGGCACACAAAGTCTTCCTTCAAATTTCAGGGATCCATCATCCATTATATAAAATTCATTCTGAACTCCTGATTGTACCACTTCTTTAATCCTTTGTAGCTCTGGATCTTCCATCTGGGAGGACTTAATTCTGTCAACTAAGGTCGGCTGGAGTACAAGTGCTGCAATAAGTCCATCAGACTGTTGTACTCTCAGACCAACCTCCCACTTCTCCAGATCTCTCAATACGTGAGGCTGAGAGGTAATCATAGCAGCTAACTCAGAAGAGGATTTTCTACTCAAGGCATCAGCTACTACATTGGCCTTCCCAGGATGATACTGTAGATTCAAGTCATAATCTTTCAATAGTTCCAACCACCTTCTCTGCCTTAAATTCAGCTCCTTCTGTGTGAAGATGTATTTTAAACTCTTATGATCTGTATACACATCACACGACACTCCATATAGATAATGCCGCCAAATCTTCAGAGCAAAAACCACAGTAGCCAATTCTAGGTCATGAGTAGGATAATTTTGCTCATAAGGTTTCAGTTGTCTGGAGGCATAAGCTATGACTCTTTCATTCTGCATTAAAACACATCCCAATCCTTTTCTAGAGGCATCAGTGTATATGGTAAAACCTTCAGATCCTGTTGGAAGAACAAGAATGGGAGCTGACACCAGGCGCTGCTTTAACTCCTGAAAACTTTCCTCACACTCCACTGTCCAGTCAAACTTCACTCACTTTTGGGTCAAGCGAGTTAGGGGTAGAGCAATGCGAGAAAAATTCTCCACAAATTTTCGATAATATCCGGCTAATCCCAAGAAGCTTTTGACTTCTGCCACATTGGTAGGTCGGCTCCAGTTAGTGATAGCCTCAATCTTTTTCGGGTCCACAGATACACCATCTTTAGAGATTATATGACCCAAGAAAGCTACTTGATCCAACCAAAATTCACACTTCTTCAGCTTGGCATAAAGCTTCTTCTCTTGCAGAATCTGTAGCATAATTCTCAGGTGGTCCTCATGCTCCTTATGGCTCTTGGAATATATCAGAATATCATCAATAAAAACCACCACAAACTGATCCAGATATGGTTTAAAAATTCTGTTCATTAAGTCCATGAATGCTGCTGGGGCATTAGTTAACCCAAACGGCATCACCAAGAACTCATAGTGGCCATATCTGGTTCTAAATGTTGTCTTTGGTACATCCCCTTCTTTGACTTTAAGCTGATGGTACCCGGACCTAAGATCAATCTTTGAGAATATCCGGGCTCCTTGAAGTTGATCAAACAAGTCGTCAATCCTTGGCAGAGGATACTTATTTCGCACTGTTACTTTATTGATTCCCCGATAATCAATGCAGAGTCGAAGACTACCATCATTCTTCTTAACAAATAAAACTGGAGCACCCCAAGGAGAAGCACTGGGTCTAATAAATCCTCAATCTAGGAGCTCTTGTAGTTGATTCTTTAGTTCTTTTAGCTCAGCCGGGGCCATACGGTAAGGGACCTTTGATATAGGCCCAGTTCCAGGAACTAGATCAATAGAGAACTCGACTTCCCGATCAGGAGGTAAATTAGTCAAATCCTCAGGGAAGACATCTGGAAATTCTCGAGCTATGGGAATATCCTTCAACTTGGTCTCTTCTTGCTGAAGGTCCTTGATTACAGCAAGAAATCCTTGACCACCACTCATCAAATACTTTCCAGCCTGCATCGCTGATATGAACACTGAGGCTAGGTGTTTATGACCACCAATAAAACTGAACTCAGGCTGAGCGGACTAAGCCTGTAGAATCTGGTGCTGCAAGTCCCGTATCGACTGCACCATACCCGAGAGAACCTGAAGCATATCGGTCTGGAGTTGCGCTGATCAGTCCCAACTGCATTGGCAGGGGCAGCAGCTTCGGTGGCTTCCAGACCTCCTGGTTGGCCAGCATTACCAACCTGGGAACTCTCATCATTTTGTCGACTTCTAGTGCGATGTGCCATTCTTATCTCCTGATAAATTAGTTGTAATTAATATCACTGTAAACATTAATTGCTAGACTTTCAAAGCATAATTTCTGAGATTCTTTTAAATTTATAATTTGTCTCTATGTCACTCTAGTGTTTTGCTTAAAGTGTTATCATGTATATGTCCCTAATATCATAACCTCGCTCTGATACCACTAATCATATCTTCATCCGATTCTTCTTAGAATCATATCTTCATCCGATTCATCTTAGAATCATATCTTATACGATTCATCTTAGAATCATATCTTATCCGATTCATCTCAGAATCATATCCTGCAACGTGCAGCAGGTCATCTTCCTCCATGGAGCCGCACTAGATTACAAAAAATCCTATGCCTCCATATAGGAGTTCACATGCTACGTATTCACAAACACAAAGCTCTCAAAAACCGGAGCATACATGCTATAAAATATTACAATGATCCTAGCCTCCTTAAAACCGGAGTTCACAAAACAGATCTAAGCAATATTAAATCAGAACACATACATTCACATGACCATAATAACAGGATAGAAACCTGCAAAATAACATTAGCAGCAAGCACGATCCATCCACGCATGCATATTCCGATTAATGAAGAACATGGCCGTATTATTCATATACAGTATCAGCTGTGGCTCTGATACCACTGTTGGGGAGCGCGGAATACCCCCAAGATCACGGCTATAGCGTATATGAGTAATACAAAAATCTTTTACCGTTCTAATCTATGAGTATAAGATTATACCTTCAGACTTGAACGCTGGAACACTTGATTTGATTGCTCGACCTCAACCTTTTTGGCCTTCCGCCGTATTCCCGAAATACCTTCTTCTCTCTCAAGATGGTGGGATCTCTCTCGGCCGACCTAGGGTTTCTTGCTTTTCTTTTTCTCAAAGGCGTTTTTCCTAGCAACCAATTGAGAGGGTATTTATAGGGCTACAACAGGGACCAAATAGGCAAATATGAAAAGGACTTCCCACATAATTAAATCTCCTAATCCTATCCCGGGTTAGGATTTAATTACATAAATTATAATTCATTCCACTAAAGAATTATAATTGTACTCCTAATCATATTCGAATTTATATTTTCGAGCCTTAATATTAATACTTATTCTCCCCACATTAAGATTACAGATATCCACCAATTAAATTTAAATACTGACAATATAATTTAATTGGCTGTTATTATCCTTGAGACTTATCCACTTAACTTATTTGACGTATCGGATTCAAAATCCACTTGCAAGATTTGATACGATCAAAACTTATAAGCTTTCTCAAGGGGATATCATCAGTCCAAATTAATCGGACGTGGATTCCTTCAACTATTAATGTTCACCATATATATAATGTTATTGCCCAACCCACTGAGATTATTGACTCATATAGAATCTCACTCTATGTGTAATCAAAGCAATAATCACTACACACACGTGTCTAGTAATAGAATTCAGATTAAGAGCATAAGTAATCATAATATTCATGAGTTCTAAATTATTTTATAAAGTCAGTATAAAATAATCAACTCAACTGGGTCCTGTTCAATACACACAAAGTGTACTAGCACAAATAGTTAGAATAAACCATTCCCCGTAGTCAAGACAGACCTACTTAAATTTGTGCTACAGCTCTACCGATGGTGTGTCCAATTCCATCTAAAACTGTGAACAATAAACTTGTATTCCAAAAGAACCGATGATCTAGTCTTCTGTGTAAGCCGTGCTCTACACACTAGATCAAATACTCTTTGGAAATACTAGACACATGCACATATATATAGTAAATGGCACACATTGCTCAAAATGAATTCTCATTAAAAATGTAAAGATATAAAGCATATCTTTTAGTCTATATCTCTATCAACTTCATTGTCAACTCATGGGTCATAAGTGATCCTAGAAGCTCCTCTAAGGGTAGAGTGTTGAGGTCCTTTGCTTCTTGGATTGCTGTTATTTTTGCTTCCCATGATCTTGGTAGTGACCTAAGAATTTTTCGAACAAGTTCTGAGTTAGTATATGTCTTACCAAGACTTTTTTAAACCATTTACAATATCTGTAAATCTAGTATACATGCATGCAATGGTTTCAGATTGTTCCATGCTAAACAACTCATATTTATGAACAAGAATATTAATTTTAGATTCTTTTACTTGGTTGGTACCCTCATGGGTAACCTCTAATCTATCCCAAATCTCCTTTGCAGAATTACATGTGGAGATTCTATTAAATTCATTTGCATCTAAAGAGCAATATAAAACATTCATGGCTTTTGCGTTAAGCTATGCCATCTTCCTATCATTATCATTCCAGTCCCTTTCGGGTTTAGGAACAATAGTGCCATCAATTACATGTGTGGGTGTACTCGGTCCATTATTATAACACCCCATAATTCATAATCAGAAGCTTGAATGAATATCCTCATTCTAGCTTTCCAATATGAATAATTTGAACCATTAAACAGTGGATGTCTATTCGTAGAATGACCTTCAGCGAATGATCCAACTTGAGTTGCCATTTGGATCTTTAGCTCTTGATCATGTGATCAAAATCTAATGAGCACTTGCTCTGATACCAATTGTTGGCCCAGATGACAACCCAAGAGGGGGGGGTGAATTGGGTTGTTTAAAAAATTTAGCCTTTTAAAATAGTTTGCTTAAGAAGAATGAAAGCAAATGCAATGTAAATACAAAATACAGTGAATAAAACAGAGATAGAGATAGAGTCAATGGAAACACGGCAAACACAAAGATTTTATAGTGGTTCGGTGTATCCAACACCTACATCCACTCCCAAGATTCACTTGGGTCCACACTATAATCTTCCTTGATTACAGCCGAGTTGTTTTACAAGCTCACAACTCAAACTTGTTGTTTTCCCGGGATCACAACGAACCCAGCCGATTTTCCGGGCTCACCAGCACAAAAACCCTAACACAAGCTATACCAAGCTTGTACCGAGGTAAGACTACCTCCACTAGTTCAATCCCCCATATTGAACTAGATACAAACAAATGAAATATTATTTTTCAAGTACACAGCTCCTCAATGAGCAGATAATCAATTAAAAGAATAAAGTTTAGAAAAGCCTGATTTGTAGTTGGTTGGCTTTTGAGCTTTTCTTCTTTTCTTCTTCTCCTTGCTAGATTGAATCAAGCCTCAGCTCCGATTCTTCACAGTTGAAGCAGTTGAGAAGGTTTTGAGCTTTTCTTTCTTTCTTTGAAAGTTGAAAATCTTTTGATTTGCTCTTGAATAGCTCTTGGATTTTCTTCTGAAGCTTTCTTGGATTGTTGAACTTGAGCTCAGACGAAGCTTCCTTTGATTTCACACTTTCTCTTTCACTCTATTTTGAATCTCGGATTTTTTCAATGATGCTCTATTTTTTTTATTTTTTTTCTCTCTTGATGTGAATATCTCTCTATTTGTATATCTTTGATTTGAAAATGGCTTCTCTATTTATAGATTCTGCAAAAATATAGCCGTTAGAAACAAAGAAATATAGCCGTTAAAGAAAATTCTTACCGTTGACGCTGAGTTGGCATTCAGAAAAATCGTGCCCAGATTTGTTGGAGTCGACTCCTGCTTTTCGTGAGTCGGCTCGAAGACGTGATACCAAAAAATAGAAATGTTCAGAAAGTTAAAGGGTCGACTCATCGAAAATAAGGTGTCGACTCCTGATAGTCGGGGGTCGACTCATGAAAAGTTAGGGGTCAACTCGCGAAGTGCTCAGAAAAATATTTCTCTGGTGTCTGAGCGGAGTCGACTCACACAGTCATGGAGTCGGCTCAACAAAATCGGGGGTCGACTCTTGAAATCACAGGGGTCGACTCGTGAAAATCAAGAATCTCTGTATACTGAGTGGAGTCGACTCTGAAACTCTAGAGTCGGCTCCGGAACGTATCAAAAATCAGAGTAAATTCTGATTGATTTGAAATTCGTTCCAGATTCATTTTAAATCAATTTTTTTGACTTGAATATAATAAAATTGTCATAGGAATCAATTCAAGAAATGTTCCAAAAACTCATTGATTGAAATATGAAGTGTAAAATTCTCTTTTTGAAAGCTTAACCATGGAGCTTGAAGTTCAAATTGATTAAAGGTCATACTTAACATACTCATTGATTGTTCTAAATAAATTCATTGCTTATGTAAATAAACTCATTGCATCTTTTAATATACTCATGGCTTTTGGTAATCATCAAAATCAATAAGATTGGGGCATCAATTTCTCAACAATCTCCCCAACATCAATTATCTAGATTTCATTCAATATCTTAAAAATTCTTCGTAATTTTAAGGAAAATTCATCTAGATTGTTGAACCAATTGATTTTCCATATTCCAAGGATTTTTATCATATTTATTGATAAAAATCCTTGGAATATGGAAAATCAATTTATTGATTTATCATATTTATTGATTTTATTTTGATGAGTTTCGGATTTCTGAAACTCTTATCTATTTTTGAACCTGTCTTGGAGTCGACACCTCAATCTTTAGAGTTGACACCTTATTTCTGTGTTGCTCTCGGTCAGGGACCTTGGAGCTGACACCCGCTTTAGCGAAGCCGACTCCAGTTCGGGCGCTAACCATTTTAGAGAGTTGGAGTCGACACCCGACTTTGCGGAAGTCGACACATAGTGGACCCTTTTCGACTATTTAAGCTGAGTCGACACCTCTTCGACCTAATCTTACTCAATTATCTACAAATCCTCTCTAAACACTATCAAAACTTGAGATTCCTTCAATTAATCATTCCCTAGGATTCCATGGCACCTAAGAGAAGGGGAACGATCTATGGAGGTCCAGTGGCAATGAGGAAGCGGACGGCGAGACGCCCAATTCGTCAACCGTCGCCATCTTCAGATTCTTCATCCTCATCCTCTACTCCTAGTGCGATTCCAGATCCTTCCTCACCTCCTTCACCACACATTGACACTCTAGTCGGACGGATGATTATAATGGGAAGAAAGGTCAATTTCAAATTTTTTGAAGATGAGGGATTCGCTATTGGGCGACAACTAAAGGAAATTGGTTGGGAAAAGGTGTGTTCTTTAGACATTCCTACATATCCTGCTTTAGTTAAAAAATTTATCAAGATTTGTCAAGAGGAGACGGTGGCATAGTAAGTGTTGTAAGAGGAAAAAGGATACATCTTATTTCCGAGATTCTTGGAAACCTTCTTGAGATTCCTACTCTTGGACCTATTGCGAACTTTCACAGTGATAGGTCAGGAGCTTTGTCAAGGATGTTAGGAAGAGATGTTATTGACTTTGAGGAAATCAGGGTAAATCAGTTGCCTCTTGAGCTTAGATTGTTACATAATATTTGTAGTCGGATTTTATTCCCTAAGACTGGTAGGTTCGAGTATGTCTCGAAGCAAGACATTGTGATCATGGATAGTGTTTTGACTGGACAGCCTATTAATCTTCCTGGCATGATGATTTGGTACATGGCAGAGGCTAGTGGCAAGAAGAGATATTCCTTACCCTATGGCATGATCCTAACCTTAGCATTCTGAAGTCAGGGTGTAGTTATCTTAGAAAATGAACCTAAAAAGAACCTAAGGCACACATATTACTACAGCATCGCTACTGTTCATCGCATGGGGTTCATTAAGGTCAATGGAAACTGGGAAAGGAAAGGTCATTCAGAGGACAGGGCAGCTGAGATTGGAGCTTCAGCACCATCAGAAGCTGGACCATCCATGAGACATCCTTCACCGGAGCCTAGCAGACCAGAGCCTTCACCGACACCTATGCCTGCTTCAATTTCGAGTGCTTCTAGTTTTTCTGAGTTACAATTAGAGCAATTGAAGACTTTGTTGGCTGAACATGAAGAGAAGCTGAATAATAGTTTTGAAAATAGACTTTCAAGTTTAAAAGATTCATTTTACTCCTTAGAAGACAAAGTGAACAAAATAGGATCCTCTCTTGGAACTTCTTCTGAAGCGCTAAAATATGAATTAATGAATATTTTTGATAAAATCAAGGACATTGCTGGTGATTCTAACACATATTCTAGAAGCAATATAGAGCTACAAGAGAATATAAGAGAGGCTGTTAACATGGTTCAAAACAGCTTAAATGAGTTTATGAAGATTTAAAAGGAAGGAATGGAAAAGATCTTAGAAGGATTGAAGAAACGCTTCAGTTTTGGATTTTAAAGTTTTAGTTTGCTTTACACTTTGATGTAATAGAATGTTTTGATGTAATGTTTTGATGTAATAGAATGTTTTGATGTAATGAAGCTTATGTATTGAAATCTTTTGATGCAATAAAATTTCTTTGAATTAATATTATCTTATTCAATGAGTTCACTTGTGGTTGAATGTTAACCTTTTTGTTGACAACAAAAAAGGGGGAGAGAAGAAATCGTATATGCATTAAAAACACTTAAGTAATTTGATTAAGTTGATTATTTGTTGGCCCCTAGATTGATTTTGATGATTACAAAACAATTAAAACTATGCTTATTAGGGAAATTAATACTATTGCAAGGATGTACATGTGTCATACAGGTAAGCCTTATCAAGCAAAATTTTATTCGTTACATGGAAGCTTATTTTCTCTTGTCTATAATATAGCTAATTGATCTTTAATTCCTTGGATTATTGCATGACTATGTAAGCTAGCTTATTGCTCTTCCTAGCTAGCTTTCCCCACTTGCTAGCTAATTTATTTTCTCTCACTGTGAATATGATCGATCCATGCATATGTCTAGTTAGCTTATTAGCTAACTTCTTCTCCTAGTTAACTATTTGCTGCAGAATTTTTGAAGCTGGCCGAATGGACTCTATATCAAGTTAGCTAAATTTTGCTGGCCGAATGGAGCTTGGGAAGAGCTAGCTAGAGAGCTAGCTTCCCCTTGGGCGGCACCATGAACCCTTTCATCCAGTTAGCTAACAAGCTAACTATTTCTTTTTTCTGCTGCTCATGGCCGCATGATTGGTGAAAGGAGTTAGCTTAACAGCTAACTACTTTCTCTTTTCTTTGCATGAAACTTTAACTAAGTTAACTAACTAGCTAACTTCCTTTGTTGCAGATTCTTTCATGGCCGTGTGAAGTGTGAAAGCAGTTAGCTAACAAGCTAACTACTTTATCTTTTCTCCCTCCACGTTGCATGAAAGTTTTCATTGGAGTTAGCTAACAAGTTAGCTACTTTTATCATGAATAGGTTTACTTTTCATGTAGCTAGCTGGAAAGCTAACTACTTTAGTGATTCTTTTCTCCCAGCCGCATGAAAATTTTCATTGAGTTAGCTCTTGAGCTAACTACTTTTTTACATGGCCTCATGCACTTTTTAAATAGCTAACTAAAGAGCTAGCTGAATTTCAAAGGCCTTCTGTTCATGAAACGTTGGACTCTTGTTTCTTGTGGCCAGTTAGCTAATGAGTTAACTAGTTTGAGCCTTAGCCACCTGAAGAGCTAACTCCTTTTGCATTTAAAGCATGAAACCTTTTGGGAGTTAACTATTCTTTCATGATTACTTTTCTAAACCGTGTGGACTTTTGAATAGAGCTAGCTCACAAGCTAACTACTTTATTTCCTTGGATTGAGGCTGATATTCTTGCCGTGGGAGTCTTGCTAGCTAGCTAGCTAGCTTGGGAAGGTTAGCTAGCTTTGCTTAGCTAGCTTTAGCCTTTGCTCTCCCCTTCTTCTCCATGGGCCGCATGATTTCAAAGAGGAGTGCTGAAAATTTATTTCCAACCAACCTCCTCTCTCATGAATTAAATGCTCTCTCTCTCTCTCTCTTAATTACATTTCCGTTTTCATGGTTAGTGACTTTTTTCTTTTGGTGTTTGATAGAAATCTTTCTTTGCCAAAGGATTAAATGCAATCAATGTTTGGGGAAATAAATTCAAACGGTTATATTTCTTCCCGTTTTTAATTTCCTTTGTTTACCAATGTGTCTAACGGACATTATTTTTGTGTTGGTTTAAATAGAAGTGATCAGTCGAACTTCAAAATGATTAGAGACGACGTTTTTCTTGTTGACAAAATTTGTGAAAATTTGAAAGAGAAAAGAGAGAAAGAAATCAAAAAGAGAGTGTTCATTGCATATTTTCCGGAGTGTTGAAGAGCAAGTTGCTGTGCTTTGAAGTTGCAAATCTTAATCCTTGCTCTCAAGTCGTCCAGATCTAGTGAAGCATTCAAAGTTTCAGCTACCTCGGAGATCCACATCCATTGCTGAAGACTTGCTTCGAAATTTATAAAGTATTTTTGAATATTTGCTCAAGTTATGAGCTATTTGTTATCTACTCTGATATTTATTGTAATAGGGTTAGAGATAACCCTAAGATTATTGATTGGCTTCCTTGTGCCGTGAAACAAGAGGACTAGCCGGGAAGGCTAGGGGTTTGGCTTCCTTGTGTCGTGAAACAAGAGGACTAGCCGGGAAGGCTAGGGATTTGGCTTCTGTTGGCCCAGATGACAACCCAAGAGGGGGGGTGAATTAGGTTCTTTAAAAATTTAGTCTCTTAAAAAATTGTTTGCTTAAGATGAATGAAAATAAATGCAATGTAAATATAAAGCACAATGAATAAAACAGAGATAGAGATAGAGACAATGGAAGCACGACAAACACAAAGATTTTATAGTGGTTCGGTGTATCCAACACCTACGTCCACTCCCAAGATCCTACTTGGGTCCACATTATAATCTCCTCGATTACAGCCGAGTTGTTTTACAAGTTCACAACCCAAACTTGTTGTTTTACCCGGGATCACAACGAACCCAGCCGGTTTTACGGGCTCACCAGCACACAACCCTAACTCAAGCTAAACTAGCTTGACCCGAGGTTAACAACCTCCACTAGTTCAATCCCCTTTGATTGAACTAGGCACAAACAAATATAAGAATGTTTTACAAAGTTTCACAGCTCCTCAATGAGCAAATATTCAAAGATAAGTAAATAGGTTTAGAAAAGCCTGATTTGAGTTGTTTGGCTTTGAGCTTTTCTTCTTTTCTTCTTTTCCTCTTCTCCTTGCTGGGTTGAATCAAGCCTCAGCTTCGATTCCTCACAGTATATGTAGTTGAGAAGATTAAAAAGTTGGTCTTTTTCTTCTAGTTGAGAATCCTCCGATTTTTCACTATTTGAATGGCTTGGATTCTTCTTTGAGCTTTGTGGAGTGGAATGATTTGAATTTGAAAGCTCATCTCTTGGATATAAGGCTCAAGACTTCTCGGATTTTGATTTTTGATTTTTGTCTATCCATTTCTATCTCTTCTCTTTTCAAACGGTTGTTTTTCCCCTTTTTATAGATTTTTTTTGATTCATTTTTGGATAGAAATCTAGCCGTTGGAGTGTACCTGGAAGGATTTTCCATTCATAAAAAATAGTCGTTAGATGTCAGAAATCAAAAATATTACCGTTAGAGCTGATCTGACATTTTTAATTTTTCGTCCAGGTGGGTTGGAGTCGGCTCCAGCTTTTCAGGTGTCGGCTCCAGATCATTTTTTCATAAATAGTAAAATCTGAGTTCGCCGTGGAGTCAGCTCGCAAAAGTAAGTGTCGGCTCGCCGTCGTCAGGTGTCGGCTCCCGAATACTGTAGGTGTCGGCTCCAGGATGCTCAAAAAATCAACGTTCTGTCCCCGCATCGAAGTCGGCTCCAGACACTGTAAGTGTCGACTCCGAAACTTTAGGTGTCGGCTCCGAAACTCTAGGTGTCGGCTCCAGGTTGTATCAAAAATCAGATTAAAATTAATGGGTCGGCTCCAGTATCAAAAATCAGATTAAAATTGAATTGGCCATGGGGTCGGCTCCAGACTTTCTAGGTGTCGACTCCAAGCTCTGAACTTTGAAATCTTTGATTTGTATTTGATTCAAAATTCATTCTTAATTCCTTTAAATTGATCAAATAAATTTAAGTCCTGAAACACTTATAAAATCCATTAGTAATCAAATAAATATACTCAATTCCTTTATTAATCATAAAATCAATAAATGGATCAACAATCTCCCCCTTTTTGATGATTATAAAAACATTGAGTATATGCATAGAATTCTTAAAAAAATATCAAGGAAGTGATCTTTACGAGTAAGCTTCCCTTAAGGTAGCTTCCCTTATGAAGTTCAAATTATTCTTCCTCTTACTTAACACATTTGGTACTAAGATTTCTTTGTGCAGAGACAAATCAATTTGATTATTAATCCACATCAATAACTCAATATCATATTAATCAATTAACTCCATTAATGTTTTCATATAAATCAATTAAATAACTCAATTTTTCATATTAACCAATTAATGCAACATAACATTCTCCCCTTTAATGCAATTAACAACTATAATTCTTTTCATGTAATTTTCTCCCTCTTAATGCATATACAATCCTAATTCTCTCCCCCTTTTTGTAATCAACAAAAAGGTAAAGAATATTTTACTGCATTAAAAGATAATTGCATCAAAAGTCAAATATTACATAAAAAAACTTTCATTCATCAACATAAACTTCACTACATCAAGATATAGTCAAGTATTACATAATTCTCTCCCCCTTTAAGCTTCATTACATTGACTTCATTACAAAAACTTCATTACATCAAAATGTAAACTACATTTCAACAAAATTAAACATACATTACATCAAAAGTTCTTTCTAACTATTCTTGTTAAATGGTATACAATATTTTTCATTCCATCACATTGAAGTCTAACATAATCTTTTAGTCTCTCATCAACAAATGTGCAAGCTATTAAGATTTTGTCTTGAATCTCGGCGTTGCACTTTGAATAAGTTTCACCATCTCCATAAATCTCTTTAAGCTCTTCAAAGATGTTCTTCAAATCACCACTTAAAGATTCTGCAGAGGAGTTGAGAGTTGATTCAATCTTTGCAATCCGATCATCAAGGGAGTAAAGTGATTCTTTTAAATTCATGAATTTACTGTCAAACTCATCCTTCTGAGCTGCAAACAAACTTTTTAATTGCTCCATTTGAAGGTCTGAGAATCTAGTCGAAGAAGTGGATGGTTGATCATAAACTTGTGCAGGTGCAGGAGCAGGAACAGAAGTAGAAATGGGACTCCTAGGCTGTGAAGAAGGAACCCTAAATGATGGTCCAGCCTCGCAAGGCTCAGAAACTCTCGGCATAGGGGCTCTTTCATCTAGGTGTCCTTTCCTATCCCACTGTCCATTCACCTTAACAAAACCCATCCGATGCAATGTTGCTAAGCTATAGTAATCTATGTGCCTTAGGTTCTTGGAAGGTTCATTCACTTGAATTTCAACCCCTTGGCTCCTGAAAACCATAGTAAGTACCATTCCATACGGTAGGGATGATCTCCTCTTCCTCCAGCTTCTGCCATATAAAAAATCATCATTGCTGCCAGATTGATCGGCTGCCCAGTCAGAACACTGTCCATAACCACAATGTCTCGCTCCGAGACATACTCAAACCGACCAGTCTTTGGAAACAAAATTCTACTGCATATATTGTGTAATAATCTCAATTCTAGGGGTAGTTGATTGGCTCTAATTTTTTCAAACTCTGTTACTTCCCTTCCTAACATCCTTGAAAGAGCTGCTGACCTATCACTATGCATGTCAGCTGCTAAACCAGTGATGGGATGCTAAGAAGGTTTCCAAGCTTTTGAAAGGTGAGATGAATCCTTTTCCCTCTAACACTGCTTACTAAACCTCCATCCCCTCTAGCCAAATTGAAATAGAATTCTTTTACTAAGGCTGGATAGGTAGGAACATCAAGAGAGCATAGCTTATCCCAGCCCATTTCCTTCAATTGTCTCCCGATTGAAAAACCCTCGGATTCAAATAGGTCAAAATCAATTTTTCTCCCTATTGTGATGACTCTATCGGCTAAGGTATCTACCTGTGTGGAAGATGTGTTGGGGTTGTCAGAATCCGTGATGAATGAATCGCTGCTTGGAGTCGGCTCACGAATGGGACGACGTGCGGATCGCTTTCCATAGTCACCGGCGCTCCAACCACTGATTCTCTCCTTTTGGGTGCCATTTGATCTTTGGAAAGGTTCGATTTGGATGGAATTAGAGATGGGGAAGTTTTGGAAGAATTTTGGAAGAGTTTGATAGGATTTGAGAAAGTAATGAAATGACGAGGTGTCGACTCTGCCCTAATAAATCAATTTTTGATTCCCAGGTGTCAACTCCCGCAAAGTCGGGTGTCGACTCCAAATCGCTAACACAGTCAGCGCACGAACTGGAGTCGGCTCTGAATTCACAGGTGTCGGCTCCAAGGTCAGGGACCGAGAGCGACACAGTCAGAGGTGTCGACTCCTCATTCTGAGGTGTCAACTCCAAAGACAGTTTCAGCAAAAAATATATGAAATTCAAATGACTGAAACTCATCAAATAAATTTTATAAATNACAAATTCAGCAAAATATATGAAATACAAATGACTGAAACTCGTCAAAATAAATTTTATAAAATTTTGATAAAATTTTAGAGTATTAAGGATCAAATAGCTCAAATGACTAGATAATTTGTCCTTAAAATAGTGAAGGGAATATCAAGAAATTGATAGAAATTTTAGATTCTCATTCCTTAATGTATCAAAATCAATCCATAGGGTCACATATCCCTAATTCACTTCTAAGATAACAAAATCTTTCTTCACTCAAAGGTTTTGTAAATATGTCAGCTAATTGTTCCTCTGTATTAACATATTCAAGACAAATTTCATTATTAGCTACATGTTCTCTTATGAAATGATATCTAATTTCAATGTGTTTTGTTCTTGAATGTTGAATTGATTTTTAGTTAGATTTATTGCACTCGTGTTATCACATCTAATTGGTGTTTGTCGGGGTTATGCCATAATCTTCAAGTTGTCTCTTAATCCAAAGGATTTGAGCACAACAACTTCCAGCTGCAACATATTCTGCTTCAGCAGTAGATAATGCAACCAAATTTTGCATATTCAAACTAAAATTAAAAAGTTTTATTTTCTAACATTAAGAAGGCAACATACTCTTTCTGAACCAAACCGAAGACGAGCTAAACCAAGCCGGGCTGAACCGAACCGAGCTCTCTGTTCTTCCTCCGCGGACGTCTCCAAGCCACGAACGCCTTCGAGCAACGCCTCCACAAATGCTTTCAGACACCTTCAGATGACTGCAGAACCTCTCGGCTCCGATGCCTTACGAACCCACGGACGGTCGCCTGCAAAACTCCCAATGGCTCTCCCCCGAACTCTACCCTTTGCTGCTATTTGTAGAGGCCCAGACGCGGAGAAGACGTGATCCATGTTTCCATATCAGACGTCCGAATGCAGAGACAACGCGGACGCGAAGAAATCCCAGAGAGATCGCGGATGGGATCAGAATTCCTTCCATTTGAAGTTCACACTTCCAATTTAAGAATTTTTAATCCAATTTATTCTTGATTGGTGGGGAACGATTGAATCGGAAGAGAAGAAGAATCAGGAGAAAAAAAAGGAAAATTCGTGTGAAAGGAAGATGAACTCGGCAATTGGTTTGCCGACTTTGCTTTGAGATGCATGCAGAAATAAATAAATCATTATAAATTCAATTCTGAGCTCATTTTAAGTCCGATTTGAGTGTCGTTTGCATCGTTGGACTTCTAAAATTGATCTATTTAAGTTGATAGGGCTTTACCTGAAAATATTATAAAAGATAATCAAATATTAAATAATAAAGATAATTTTACCTATTAATTAATATGTTTATGGTGATTATTTGTGCGTTTATCACTTACTCTATAAATGGTTTCACTTTGGAGTAGTTCATAAGAATATAATTGTGAACAGCTTTAAACTCTTCATTTAACATACATCTTCTATTTTGGTGCCAAATGGCCTACCAACAGTCCTGAAAATGGAGATGTTTTCATCATCTGCTCTAAATGACTGTCCACATCCATTTAAATTACGTGACACTTTTCGATTCTTAGTTTGAACATGTTCATTGAAGTAATGCGATGCAAAATTCGATGACCCTACCAAATATGTATTGCATATTAATCCTTCAAATATTGTCTTATTTTGAACTTTTTTTAAAATTTCTTTGTGTACCTAAACAATTAAAGTTGGAAACAAAAGAAGATACTCAATTTAATGAAAAATAAGTTATCTATCAAATGGATATATCCAACGATATGAAACATGTCCAGCAATTCGAGCTTCATATACAAGATGAACAGATAGATATTGTTGATCCATTTATTGATTTTATGATTAATAAAGGAATTGAGTATATTTATTTGATTACTAATGGATTTTATAAGTGTTTCAGGACTTAAATTTATTTGATCAATTTAAAGGAATTAAGAAATGAATTTTGAATCAAATACAAATCAGAGATTTCAAAGTTTCAGAGCTTGGAGTCGACACCTAGAAAGTCTGGAGCCGACCCCATGGCCAATTCAATTTTAATCTGATTTTTGATACAACCTGGAGCCGACACCTAGAGTTTCGGAGCCGACACCTAAGGTTTCGGAGTCGACACTTACTGTGTCTGGAGCCGACTCCGATGCGGGGACAGAACGTTGATTTTTTGAGCATCCTGGAGCCGACACCTACAGTTTCGGGAGCCGACACCTGACGACGGCGAGCCGACACTTACTTTTGCGGAGCCGACTCCACGACGAACTCAGATTTTACTATTTATGGAAAAACGATTCGGAGCCGACACCTGAAAAGCTGGAGCCGACTCCAACCCACCTGGACGAAAAATCAAAAATGCCAGATCAGCTCTAACGGTAATATTTTTGATTTCTGACATCTAACGGCTATTTTTTGAATGGAAAATCCTTCCAGGTACACTCCAACGGCTAGATTTCCACCCAAAAATGAATCAAAGGAAAATCTATAAAAAGGGGAAAAAACAACCGTTTGAAAAGAGAGAGAGAAACGGATAGACAAAAATCAAAAATCAAAATCCGAGAAGTCTTGAGCCTTATATCCAAGAGAGGAGCTTTCAAATTCAAAACCTTCCACTCCACAAAGCTCAAAGAAGAATCCAAGCCGTTCAAATAGAGAAAAATCGGAGGATTCTCAACTAGAAGAAAGAGACCAACTTTTCAATCTTCTCAACTGCATCTACTGTGAGAATCGGAGCTGAGGCTTGATTCAACCCAGCAAGGAGAAGAGGAAAAGAAGAAAAGAAGAAAAGCTCAAAGCCAAACAACTTCAAACCAGGCTTTTCTAAACCTATTTACTTTTCTTTGAATATTTGCTCATTAAGGAGCTGTGAAAATTTGTAAAACATTCTTATCTTGTTTGTGCCTAGTTCAATCAAAGGGGATTGAACTAGTGGAGGTTGTTAACCTCGGGTCAAGCTAGTTTTGCTTGAGTTTGGGTTGTGTGCTGGTGAGCCCGAAAAACCGGCTGGGTTCGTTGTGATCCCGGGTAAAACAACAAGTTTGAGTTGTGAACTTGTAAAACAACTCGGCTGTAATCGAGGAGATTATAGTGTGGACCCAAGTAGGATCTTGGGAGTGGACGTAGGTGTTGGATACACCGAACCACTATAAAATCTTTGTGTTTGCCGTGCTTCCATTGACTCTATCTCTATCTCTATTTTATTCATTGTACTTTATATTTACATTGCATTTATTTTCATTCATCTTAAGCAAACAATTTTTCAAGAGGCTAAATTTTTAAAGAACCCAATTCACCCCCCCTCTTGGGTTGTCATCTGGGCCAACAATTGGTATCAGAGCAAGTGCTCATTAGATTTTGATCACACGATCAAGAGCTAAAGATCCAAATGGCAACTCAAGTTGGATCATTTGCCGAAGGTCATTCTACAAATAGACCTCCCTTGTTTAATGGTTCCAACTATTCTTATTGGAAAGCAAGAATGAGGATATTCATTCAAGCTTCTGATTATGAATTGTGGGGTGTTATAACTAATGGACCTAGTACACCCACACACGTTGTTGATGGCACTATTGTTCCTAAGCCCGAAAGGGATTGGAATGATAATGATAGGAAAATGGCACAGCTCAATGCTAAGGCCATGAATGTCTTATATTGCTCTTTAGATGCTAATGAATTTAATAGAATCTCCACTTGTAATTCCGCAAAGGAGATTTGGGATAGATTAGAGGTTACCCATGAGGGTACTAACCAAGTAAAAGAATCCAAAATAAACATTCTTGTTCATAAATATGAGTTATTTTGCATGGAACAAACTGAAAATATAGCTAGCATGTATACTAGATTTACTGATATTGTAAATGGGTTGAAAAGTTTAGGCAAAACATATTCTAACTCTGAACTTGTCCGTAAAATTCTCAGGTCACTTCCAAGAACGTGGGAAGCGAAGGTGACAGCAATCCAAGAAGCAAAGGACCTCAACACCTTACCCTTAGAGGAGCTTCTAGGATCCCTAATGACCCATGAATTGACCATGAAGCAGCACATAGAAGAAGATGTGAAAAAGAAAAAGACCATAGCTCTTAAGGCTGCTGAAAATGAGGAGAGCTGCAATGATAGTGAAGAAGATGATGATGAGACAGCTCTTCTAGCAAGAAAGTTCAAAAAATTCATGAGGAGAAAGAGACCCTTCCACAAGAAGAAATTTGGAACTAAGATGGAAGGAGAGAAAGAAAAAGACAAGGACAAGGATAAAGAGAAAGACCCCTTGATTTGCTATGAATGTAAGAAACCGGGGCATTACAGATATGATTGTCCTCAACTGAAAAAGACTTTCAAGAAGAAAAAGAAAGCCTATGTTGCAACTTGGAGCGACAGCGATGAATCCTCATCGGAGGAAGAACAAAAGGAGGTTGCTAACATTTGCTTTATGGCAAACGAAGAGGATGAGGTAAGTTCTGAAAACCCTTGCGATGAATTTGCTTTTGATGAATTATTTGATGCTTTTAATGAACTTGTTGGTGATTTCAAAATTTTGAAAAAGAAATATAAGTTTTTGAAAAATGAAAATTTAACTTTGATTGAAGAAAAAGAAAATCTTAATAATGAAACTAAAGTGCTGAAATCTGAAAAAGACAATTTGACTAAAGAAAAAGAATCAATTTCCAATGAAAATGATAAACTAAAGAAGGAAGTTGATAAATATAAAAGTATTGTTGATAAATTCACTTATAGTTCAGAAAAACTTAATTTATTGTTAAGTAATCAAAGAGCTATATATGATAAGGCTGGTTTAGGATATAGACCTAATTTGAAACAAAAATTTGTCAAAAACTTTTTTAGAAAGGAACAAAACAATGATAATGTTACATGTCATTACTGTAACAAGAAGGGACACAAAGTTTTTGAATGCAATTTTAAGAAAATAGATAAGAAGATAAATAGTAAAGGAAAGAAAATTTGGGTTCCTAAAGGAACAATTGTTTATGCTACTAACCATGAAGGACCCAAGAAAGCTTGGGTACCTAAATATAAGACTTAATTATTTTTGCAGGAGTGTCTTGCGGCCAAAAGATCAAAGAGAAAGTGGTATCTCGATAGCGGCTGCTCAAGGCACATGACGGGTGACAAGGATCAATTCATCACCCTTGAAAGCAAAAGAGGAGGAGTAGTTACATTTGGCGACAATGGCAAAGGCCAAATCTTGGGGTTTGGTAACATTCAAATAACTCCCTCCACATATATTGAAAATGTCTTATATGTTAATGGTTTGAAACATAATTTAATTAGCATTAGTCAATTATGTGATAAAGGTTTTAAAGTATCATTTGAATCTTCTATATGCACAGTTTCTAATCCCATTGATAATAGCATTGTTTTTATTGGAAATAGAAATGGCAATGTATACCTGATTGATTTAGACAATTTGTCTACAAGTAATCATTGCCTAGTTGCTAATAATGCTAATATAAATGAGATTGGTTGGTTGTGGCATCGTAGATTAGGTCATGCAAGCACACACCTTATTTCAAAATTAATTAGAATGGATTTAGTAAAAGGACTTCCACAATTAGATTTTGAAAATAATAAAATTTGTGATGCATGTCAATTTGGAAAACAAACTAGAAATTCTTTCAAAACTAAAAATATTGTTTCCACTTCTAGGCCACTTGAACTACTTCACATGGATCTTTTTGGACCTACTAGAACCACAAGTCTAGGAGGAAAGAAATATGGTCTTGTGATTGTAGATGATTACTCTAGATACACTTGGGTATTATTTTTAGCTCATAAGGATGAGACCTTTCCACTATTTTTGAAATTCTTCAAGAAGGTCACAAATGAGAAAAACAACACCATAGTGTCTCTAAGAAGTGATCATGGCACCGAATTTGAAAATCATTTATTTAAAAATTTTTGCATAGAAAATGGCATCCATCATAATTTTTCTGCACCTAGAACACCGCAACAAAATGGTGTAGTTGAAAGAAAAAATAGAACCCTAGAAGACATGGCCCGTACCATGCTATGTGAAAGCAACTTACCAAAATACTTTTGGGCAGAAGCTATAAACACGGCATGCTACATCCTTAATAGAGCTTTAATTAGGCCAATCATTAAGAAAACACCTTATGAACTATGGAATAATAGAAAACCAAACATAAGCTATTTTCATGCATTTGGTTGTAAGTGTTTCATTCATAATAATGGCAAAGATAACCTAGGAAAATTTGATGCAAAATCTGATGAAGGCATATTCTTAGGATATTCAACATCAAGTAAAGCTTATAGAGTATTTAACAAGAGAAACTTAATAGTAGAAGAATCTATTCATGTAATCTTTGATGAATCTTTAGCATCAAGTTCTAAAAAGATTGATGATGAGGAAGATACAAACATTCTAGAAAGAGACATTGAAAAATTAAATATAGATGTATCTTCAGATCATGAACAAGAAGCTAAAGATAATGATTCTCCTAGTGTTGATGTTGTTGATGGAAATCGTAATGATATAGATCTACCTAGAGATTGGAGATATGCCTATGGTCATCCAAGAGAATTAATTATAGGTGATCCATCTCAAGGAGTAAGAACTAGATCATCAATGAGAAACATCAATAATCATCTTGCATTTGTATCTCAAATTGAACCAAAAACTATTGAAGAAGCTGAAAAAGATAATAACTGGATGTTAGCCATGCAAGAAGAATTAAATCAATTCACTAGAAATAATGTTTGGACATTAGTGGATAGACCTAAAGATCATTCTGTAATAGGATCAAAATGGGTATTTAGAAATAAATTAGACGAAAATGGCATAGTAATTAGAAACAAAGCTAGATTAGTTGCAAAAGGATATAATCAAGAAGAAGGAATTGATTTTGATGAAACTTTTGCACCTGTAGCTAGACTTGAAGCAATTAGATTGTTACTTGCATTTGCATGTCATATGCATATCAATTTATTTCAAATGGATGTTAAAAGCATTTCTTAAATGGATTTATAAATGAAGAAGTTTTTGTTGAACAACCACCGGGATTTGAAGATCATGAATTTCCAAATCATGTTTTTAAATTACACAAAGCACTATACGGTTTGAAACAAGCACCTAGGGCTTGGTATGAAAGATTAAGTAAATTTCTGATTGAAAATGATTTTGTAAGAGGAAATGTCGATAAAACACTATTTTTGAAAACAAAAGACAAAGATTTATTAGTAGTACAGATATATGTTGATGATATTTTTCGGTGCTACTAACAATTTGTTATGTCAAGAATTTGCAAAGTTAATGCAGGGTGAGTTTGAAATGAGTATGATGGGAGAACTCAACTTCTTCCTAGGACTTCAAATCAAACAAAGCAAAGATGGAATCTTCATCAATCAAGCCAAATACACAAAAGAACTGCTCAAGAAATTTGGAATGGAGTCAATCAAACCACTTGGGACACCTATGAGTCCTTCGTGCAAATTGGACAAAGATGAAGATGGTAAGAAAGTAGATCAAAAATTACAGAGGTATGATTGGATCTCTTCTTTACTTAACTGCTAGTAGACCAGATATTATGTTTGCAGTATGTCTATGTGCTAGATTTCAATCTGAACCTAAAGAATCTCACTTAATTGCTGTAAAAAGAATTTTAAGATATTTAAGTGGAACTAAAAATGTAGGTTTATGGTACTCTAGAGACTCAACCTTAAATTTAATTGCATATTCTGATTCTGACTATGCTGGATGTAAATTGGATAGAAAAAGCACAAGTGGTGCATGTCAATTCTTAGGATGTAACTTAATCTCTTGGTTTAGCAAAAAGCAAAATTCGGTTGCATTATCTACTGCTGAAGCAGAATATGTTGCAGCTGGAAGTTGCTGTGCTCAAATCCTTTGGATTAAGAGACAACTTGAAGATTATGGCATAACCCCGACAAAACACCAATTAGATGTGATAACACGAGTGCAATAAATCTAACTAAAAATCCAATTCAACATTCAAGAACAAAACACATTGAAATTAGATATCATTTCATAAGAGAACATGTAGCTAATAATGAAATTTGTCTTGAATATGTTAATACAGAGGAACAATTAGCTGACATATTTACAAAACCTTTGAGTGAAGAAAGATTTTGTTATCTTAGAGGTGAATTAGGGATATGTGACCCTATGGATTGATTTTGATACATTAAGGAATGAGAATCTAAATTTCTATCAATTTCTTGATATTCCCTTCACTATTTTAAGGACAAATTATCTAGTCATTTGAGCTATTTGATCCTTAATACTCCAAAATTTTATCAAAATTTTATAAAATTTATTTTGACGAGTTTCAGTCATTTGTATTCATATATTTTTGCTGAATTTGTCTTTGGAGTCGACACCTCAGAATGAGGAGTCGACACCTCTGACTGTGTCGCTCTCGGTCCCTGACCTTGGAGCCGACACCTGTGAATTCGGAGCCGACTCCAGTTCGAGCGCTGACTGTGTTAGCGATTTGGAGTCGACACCCGACTTTGCGGGAGTCGACACCTGGGAGTCAAATGTTGATTTATTAGGGCAGAGTCGACACCTCGTCACTTCATCACTTTCTCAAATCCTAACCAAACTCTTCCAAAATTTTCCAAAACTTCCCCATCTCTAATTCCATCCAAATCGAACCTTTCCAAAGATCAAATGGCACCCAAAAGGAGAGAATCAGTGGTTGGAGCGCCGGTACGGGAAAGCGGTCCGCACGTCGTCCCGTTCGTGAGCCGACTCCAAGCAGCGATTCGTCCAGATTCTGACAACCCCAACACATCTTCCACAAAGGTAGATACCCTAGCTGATAGAGTCATCACAATGGGTAGAAAAGTCGATTTTGACCTATTTGAATCCGAAGGTTTTTCAATCGGGAGACTAATCTAGAAGAATTCTATTTCAATTTGGCTAGAGGGGATGGAGGTTTAGTAAGCAATGTTAAAGGGAAAAGGATTCATCTCACCTTTCAAAAGCTCGGAAACCTCCTCAGCATCCCGATCACTGGTTTAGCAGCTGACATGCATAGTGATAGGTCAGCAGCCCTTTCAAGGATGTTAGGAAGGGATGTAACTGAGTTTGAAGAAATTAGAGCCAATCAACTACCCCTAGAATTGAGATTATTACACAATATATGCAGTAGGATCTTGTTTCCAAAAACTGGTCGGTTTGAGTATGTCTCGGAGCGAGACATTGTGGTTATGGACAGTGTTCTAACTGGGCAGCCGATCAATCTGGCAGCAATGATGATTTTTTATATGGCAGAAGCTGGAGGGAAAAGGAGATCATCCCTACCGTATGGAATGGTACTAACTATGGTATTCAAGAGCCAAGGGGTTACAATTCAAGAGAATGAACTTTCCAAGAACCTAAGGCACACAGATTACTATAGCTTAGCTACATTGCATCGGATGGGTTTTGTCAAGGTGAATGGTCAATGGGATAGGAAAGGACACCTAGATGAAAGAGCCCCTATGCCGAGAGTTTCTGAGCCTTGCGAGGCTGGACCATCATTTAGGGTTCCTTCTCCACAGCCTAGGAGTCCCATTTCTGCTCCTGTTCCTGCTCCTGCACCTGCACAAGTTTATGATCAACCATCCACTTCTTCGACTGGATTCTCAGACCTTCAAATGGAGCAATTAAAAAGTTTGTTTGCAGCTCAGAAGGATGAGTTTGACAGTAAATTTATGAATTTAAAAGAATCACTTTACTCCCTTGATGATCGGATTGCAAAGATTGAATCAACTCTCAACTCCTCCGCAGAATCTTTAAATGGTGATTTGAAGAACATCTTTGAAGAGCTTAAAGAGATTTGTGGAGATGGTGAAACTTATTCAAAGTGCAACGCCGAACTTCAAGACAAAATCACAACAGCTTGCACATTTGTGGATGAGAGACTAAAAGATTATGTTAGACTTCAATGTGATGGAATGAAAAATATAGTAGACCATTTAACAAGAATAGTTAGAAAGAACTTTTGATGTTGTATGTTCAATCTTGTTGAAATGTTGTTTACATTTTGATGTAATGAAGTTAATATAATGAAGTAAAGAGGGAGAGAATTATGTAATACTTGACAATATGTTGATGTAGTGAAGCTTATGTTAATGAATGAAAAGTTTTTTATGTATTTGACTTTTGATTATCTTTTTGATGCAATTATCTTTGATGCAGTAAAATATTCTTTACCTTTTTGTTGATTACAAAAAAGGGGGAGAGAATTAGGATTGTATATGCATTAAGAGGGAGAAATTATATGGAAAGAATTAGTTGATGAATGTTAATTGATTAATATGATATTGAGTTATTGATATGGATTGATAATCAAATTGAATTGTCTATGCACAAAGAAATCTTAAGTATCAAATGTGTAAAGTAAGAGGAAGAATTTGAATTTGAACTTCATAAGAGAAGCTACCTTATTCAGGGGGAGCTTACTCGTAAAGATCACTTCCTTGATATTCTCTTTAATTTAAGAATTCTATGCATATACTCAATGTTTTTATAATCATCAAAAAGGGGGAGATTGTTGATCCATTCATTGATTTTGATGATTAATAAAGGAATTGAGTATATTTATTTGATTACTAATGGATTTTATAAGTGTTTCAGGACTTAAATTTATTTGATCAATTTAAAGGAATTAAGAAATGAATTTTGAATCAAATACAAATCAGAGATTTCAAAGTTTCAGAGCTTGGAGTCGACACCTAGAAAGTCTGGAGCCGACCCCATGGCCAATTCAATTTTAATCTGATTTTTGATACAACCTGGAGCCGACACCTAGAGTTTCGGAGCCGACACCTAAGGTTTCGGAGTCGACACTTACTGTGTCTGGAGCCGACTCCGATGCTGGAACAGAACGTTGATTTTCTGAGCATCCTGGAGCCGACACCTACAGTTTTCGGGAGCCGACACCTGACGACGGCGAGCCGACACTTACTTTTGCGGAGCCGACTCCACGACGAACTCAGATTTTACTATTTATGGAAAAACGATTCGGAGCCGACACCTGAAAAGCTGGAGCCGACTCCAACCCACCTGGACGAAAAATCAAAAATGCCAGATCAGCTCTAACGGTAATATTTTTGATTTCTGACATCTAACGGCTATTTTTTATGAATGGAAAATCCTTCCAGGTACACTCCAACGGCTAGATTTCCACCCAAAAATGAATCAAAGGAAAATCTATAAAAAGGGGAAAAACAACCGTTTGAAAAGAGAGAGAGAAACGGATAGACAAAAATCAAAAATCAAAATCCGAGAAGTCTTGAGCCTTATATCCAAGAGAGGAGCTTTCAAATTCAAAACCTTCCACTCCACAAAGCTCAAAGAAGAATCCAAGCCGTTCAAATAGAGAAAAATCGGAGGATTCTCAACTAGAAGAAAGAGACCAACTTTTCAATCTTCTCAACTGCATCTACTGTGAAGAATCGGAGCTGAGGCTTGATTCAACCCAGCAAGGAGAAGAGGAAAAGAAGAAAAGCTCAAAGCCAAACAACTTCAAACCAGGCTTTTCTAAACCTATTTACTTTTCTTTGAATATTTGCTCATTAAGGAGCTGTGAAAATTTGTAAAACATTCTTATTCTTGTTTGTGCCTAGTTCAATCAAAGGGGATTGAACTAGTGGAGGTTGTTAACCTCGGGTCAAGCTAGTTTTGCTTGAGTTTGGGTTGTGTGCTGGTGAGCCCGAAAAACCGGCTGGGTTCGTTGTGATCCCGGGTAAAACAACAAGTTTGAGTTGTGAACTTGTAAAACAACTCGGCTGTAATCGAGGTGATTATAGTGTGGACCCAAGTAGGATCTTGGGAGTGGACGTAGGTGTTGGATACACCGAACCACTATAAAATCTTTGTGTTTGCCGTGCTTCCATTGACTCTATCTCTATCTCTGTTTTATTCGCTGTACTTTATATTTACATTGCATTTATTTTCATTCATCTTAAGCAAACAATTTTTCAAGAGGCTAAATTTTTAAAGAACCCAATTCACCCCCCTCCCTCTTGGGTTGTCATCTGGGCCAACAGATATTCTGTGCAATTAAAAAAATTTGGAGAAAAAATTCGTTCCAACTTGCATAAAATAATTGGAATCTCTTCTTCAAGTCTTGCATGTCATTAGTTTTAATAACTCTAGCTGTTATCTCTTTGAAAAATATACCAATCTCTATTGATGCTTTCCACACATTGGCAGGCAGTCATTCTCGAAATGCTATGGGCATCAACCGCTACATAAAGATATGCAAACATAACCTTTCATGTAAAAAACCCTTAACTTATGCATGTCCACACATCTACCCATGTTTGATGCATATCCATTAGGAAATTTCAATCCTTTTAACCAATCACACAGTACTGCTTTCGAATTCCTATCAAGCATGTTGCAAGCCTTTGGATATTTATCATCAATGGTTGATCTTGCAAGCTCGGGACGCCGATAGTACCGATTAAGTTTCTTTCTCGATTTAACCATATCCTTTATTTTTCCCAGAACATTCATCACTGTATGAAAAATATTATCAAAATTTTTTTTCTTGATATGCATCACATTAAGGTTATGTCTAATTAGATTTGTACTCCAGTCCCAAAAAATACTTTTCTTCCTCTAGCCATGCTCTCTATATATCTGACCACTTATGGCATCTACACCATCTTCCAAAACTGTCATCAATCCCAACTACTCAATAGAGTCTAATATTTTTTGCCGCTCAGAATAGGTGGTGCATCTTTTTTAATCATTGTGTTATTAAGAAATGAAGTCTTATTTTTCTAAAAAAATTCCTAGACAAACATCTAATTACACAGATTCTGACACTTTCTCATATTACACGGACATCTGATTCTGGATCCATCTATTTCTCCGATTGACTACATGCAAATGCAATAAATTCTTCTACTCCATTAATAAATTTAGTATTAAAAAAATTATCCTTAACCCTCTAATACATTCACAAGCAATCAATATTCATTTTTAAATAATTATGTATGATCTAAAAAAATATATTTCAAAATAAACATTGGATCAACAATATTGATATTAATATTCAAGTATAAATACATCTAATTTTGATGGCACTATTCCTAATAATTGAAGGTTGCTAATTATTTTTTTTAAAGATTATACAACATATTAATTATAAATAATTAACTTATGTAATCAACAATCAATATATAACATTGCATATAACTAACATTGAAATAACATATTTTAATATTACAAAATTTATATTAAATGTATAATATAATTTTTTTTTAATTTACATAATATTTCTTACCAGCAATATCGATCCGAAAGCAAGCAACGATAAAAAGATCAATCGAGATGGGGGGCCGGGATGGAACCAACCAAGGGGACAGCCAAAGGGGGAAGCTAGGGCCAGGGGGCTAGGGTACCAAGGGGGCCAAGGGGGGTACCAACAGGGAGCCAGGGGCTAGGGGGCCTAAGGGGCCAATGGGGAGCCAGCGGCTAGGGGGCCAGGGAACCAATGGGGAGCCAGCAACTAAGGGGCCAAGGGGGACTGATCGCTATTATTGGCAGTCAAAATAAAACATACTCACTACTATATCTAGTAATGAATCGAGATCGTACCTCAGGGATTAAGGGCAATTATTTCATGAAAAAAAAAAAAATTATATGTACAGGATTATATTAAGAATAGCGGTTATTAAAAGATAACAACTAATTTATTAACGAAATTCAAACAGCAGGTGAAGCAACCCACCCATGTATCCGAATCACCTTGCAAACAGGTTTTATCTTCTTTTGTTTAATGTTGCAATAGTAATAATTTTTATAAATTTAAAATTAAAATAATTTATCCCTTGTCAGGCGCGTACCGTATCAGGAGATCACGGCAAGTCCGCTTAGAGTATAAACTATCTAATAATTGCAAGACTAAGGGTCTAATCTATCATACTACGATCTGTCTCTCTTAGGCACGTACCATGTCCTGAGATCACGGTACGTTGATAGAGAGTACAAGCCGTATATGCCAGATCAAAACCTCGATCAAAAAAATAACTCAAAAGATATAATAAAGAATAGCATAATTTTTATTGCATAGAAATTAAGAACAAAAAAAAAGATAAAACCTTGTTATAGGCTTCATCATCATCCCAAGTTGAAGGAATATAGCCACGCATTGTTGCCACTAGTATTCCCTTCATAATTTCCCTCTCTCCGACCTAGATACAATAATCTAAATAAAAGAAGAATAAAAAGAACTTTGTAAAAACTCCTTCACTCGAACTACTACCTGAGGTCCTCCTTTTATAGAGCTTGTCTAAGGCTTCCTCCTAATCAAAGTTGGAGTCAATCGGCGCTCAAGATCGTTCGATATCGTGAGAAAATTTTTAGTCATCCGTTCAATATCACCTGCCTTAGTTTGCACTAGAAATCATGCGAAATCATCTCTTTCTTTCTTTTTGGGCAAATCGAGTTCTGATTTGAGTGCCATTTGCATCGTTGGACTTCAAAAATCGAGCTCTTTCATCGACTTTTTTTATGCAAACATTCATAAAAAGTATCAATTTTTAATAAATTTAAAGTAATTAATATTTATTTTAATAATTAAATTTGGATAATAAATAGACTTATCAGGGACCAAGGGGGCCAAGTGGAAAGGAAGGGGGCCGGGGTTGCCAGGGACAAGGAGGGGAGCCAGGGTGCCGATGAGAGGGCGGAGGAGCCAATGGGGGGAGGAAGGGGGGTAGGGTGACTGAGGCCAGGGAGGGGAGCTGGGGGCCGACGGCCAGACGAGGGGAGGAGCAGCAGGGGGCGAGCCAAAGGGGAAGGAAGGGGGGCCGAGGAGGGGAGCCGACGGAAGGCCGGGGGGAGCAGCAGGGCGGGGGCAGCGGGCGAGGTGGGGGGAGAGGGTCGCGCGCCTGTTGGGGGTCCAGTGCGTGTGCATCGAATTAGCGATGCGCACGGGTCAATAATGCTCGTGTGCGGCCATGTGGGTTGGTGTGCGGTCTGGCGCGTGCGCTCACTCGCGGCCCAGCGGGGGGGGGGGGGGGCAAGCATGGCTGGCCCTCACAGCGACGTGCTTAGGTTCATGCCCGACATGCGCAACAGTGCGCCCATGCGGGCAGGTAGGTGAGCGATTGCGCTCCTTTAGCGATGCACCCATCGATAGGACATGCGCAACACATCACTAATCTAGTGCATGCTCGTCGATAGAGCGTACACGCTATGCATCGCTAATTAATGATAGATTTTAGGCATAACTAATTAGCGACTACTTAGCGATGACATTTGCGTCGCTAATTCATTGTTAAGTTATTGCTAAATTTTTTTGCATCACTATTTAGCGACGATAATTTTTGGCATCGCTAATGGGCATCGGTAAAACTAAAGAGAAATATTTCTTTCTAGAATCATAATCATCCCAAGCCATGTGATCCACTATTGAAATATTAGTTAATGGTTATATTAAAACCCCCTTAAAACTGTTAACTCTGAAAATTAACCGTTTCTTACTAGCATGAGATCTTATACTTAAAATATTTGTTTGATTGTTAAACAAAAATCCAAATTAAGGATTATTGTTTGGTTATAAATATTTTTGTTTCTCGTACTAGTAAAATATAAATACAAATGATTGGCTATAATGCTAAGTATTTTTTAGTATTATCAATCATATCAACACGACTTGCAATATGATATTAAAAAATTATTAATGCAATTAAAGGATCCTAAATCTATTAGTCATTTAAATTATAGATATATCTAAAATGCCCCTTTAAGCTTTAAAACCTTGGCTTTAAATAAATATTCTTGTCTGTATTTTTTTTTTAAATGTAAGGCTGTAATGGAAGATATTTTTTTAGTATTTTCTAAATGTTGGCAATTACAAAGAATTCTATTATTTCTTGCAGCAAATTTTTACTAAGGATTCTTATCACAATTCACAACAACTCATATGAAAGAAGAATGTTGAAGCTTAAAAAGTTTATATTTTGAAGTTTATCATTGGTCATATTTAAAAATACAACCAAATGTATGTTAATAAAAAAAACTATCAACATCAATATAATTAAAATCATCCAAAGAAAGCTTATATAAAAAAGTTACAAACAATTCATCACACACACACATATATCCTTGCTAGCGATTTTTCAAAAAATTATAAAAATATTATTTCATGGCTCATAATTTATAGGAATATTATCTAAAGTTTTATATTCTATTCTTCTAAAAACAAATGCCAGATATATTGAAAGTTTCATAGAAGTTGGAATCTATTTTTAATTGTTTATTTAATATTTATCTCTATAACTTTTTTAGAAAATTTATATCCTATTAGTAGTAAAAAAAATTTATTAACTTGAGAAGATTTTTCCTAAAGAGATTGGCAATATGAAGCCAAAGCTACTAATGTAGTCATGATAAGATCACCAAGTATCCCATATTTAGATTATTTTATTTTCTAATTCAAGTTTGTACAATGCTACTCCGATTTCATGTGAGATAAGGAATCTTTTAACATCCTCTCCTACATCAATTTTTGTATTAGAATGATGAAAACATATTTTGGAGATACATGTCCGTCTTAATTAAGTACTTCCAATATAAAAAATAATCAAGAAAACAATATACTTAGCTTTAAGAACTTTAGTGAGCACTTTCATATTCGTATAGTTGATAAATCAGTAGTCAATGATTACCATGCAAAATGTTTCAAATCCCAAACCCTAAAAATCACCTCATTTTCTTTGACACTTAATCTTATGCGTAAAATATATGTCCAATTATTTACTTTATAACATGAAAAATAGAAACCTAAATTAAAGAATAATATGTTCACGAGTGTTTATATTATTTATTCTACTAAAACATAAATATAAATACCAAGTTTATATTAATCAGTGTTGTTTTAGTATACATAGCAATATAACTTATTGTATGTTGTTGCTAAATTGTCACGTTAAAATGATGAAAGAAACATACTTTTATAATTATAAATTTCTATTTCAATTAAATATTTTAATATACAACAAATCATGAATGAAGATTTATGATTAACTTCAATAACTTTAATAAGGGCTTCCATTACAACTTTAACAAAAAAAAAAGGAAAAAAATAATGCTAAAGCTACTTTGACAAATGTGATTCTTCCGCCATGGCAACGTGGCATGTTATGTGGTTTCAAAATACTAGAATATTAACATAATATGAGACTTCTATCACTCACAGGGATATTGAATTCATCTCAAATTGAAAAACTTATTCCTTTTAAAACCACTTTCTCACTCTTTTAATGCATCTTACTTTCAACAATACCATGATTTAGGCTAACGTGGTGAGTTGTTTTCTTACCAATACTCATTGAAGAGAAATGCTTCCATTCCAAAATAAGTTATCCCTAGCTGTCTGATCTACTAATTAAACATCAAGTGGTTACTCCATCACCCATCTTGTTTTATAATGACTAAACCTCTTTTAAAAGCTAAACCCACCCTATAATTTCCACTCATCTTTTTTGATATGAGACCGTATGTTTAAAATATACTTCTATTCTTTTAGTAATATAAGAAACAAAGCTTTAAATTTAAGAGCAACCTATTCACAATTGTTTCTATCATCGGTGCTTGTAAAAATATAAATACAAATGGCAAGATTGACAATGGTAAACAATTTTTACTGTCACTAATTATAAATGCTTGGCTTGTTGCATGACATCAGAAATATGTCACATTCAGGATAGTTAAAGCGATCTTGTAACAAAAAAATTATCTCGGTTAGATTCTTTGAATATAAGAAAATAATAATCAAATAAAAATTTAGAAGCATTTTATTAAAATTAATTAAAAAATAAAGTTTTTTCTTTTGGCTAAGATTATCTGATCGCTGTTTGATTTTTTTTTTTTTAGTACAAACGAATGATCACACCACTCTAGGATGACTCAAATTCATAATACAAAAGAAGGTTCAAAACTGAAGGACAATAATCATCGGGCTTCTAGCATCAGAAACCAGAATGGTTACCTCCAATCAGCCGTTGAGTTGCTTTCTCTGAAAATATGTCTGATTGGTATAGCATGGCCTACAATATGACTTCAGCAAAAGCCATCGGATTAAGAAAGTAAAAAAGATCTTTCATAGTGACAACAAATTTACATTAAATTAAAAATTTTCTTCTATCTTCTATCATTTTTATATTTGCAAAGTTTATGGTAATGTTTTGCTTCTTTCTTTCTTTTTTATTTTTATTATTTTATTTTTTTTTTTATGTGCGACAATGCCTTCACTATTTTGAGTTGAGGAGACAATTTCTTGTTAAACACGTATGAGAGAAATGTCTTCACGCCAAGACTTATCCCATATTAAACACGGATTAGAGAGTGATTGACTCTCAAAAGTCAAAACCCTTTACGAAGCCTAAACCCTAAAATTGCGCTCATATTTCGCCTGTCGTGCCGCGGTAAACAACGGTTTCAAAAATTATAACACCCTCCCTCCCATTCTGTTTTTTTTTTTTTTTTTTTAAATTTCATTCCTTTCTTTTACCGCGCGATTCACCCAAGGTTCGTTACCTCCACACCCGTCCCCCTCTTCTGCCAGCGGAGATTCTGTACTTCCGGAAGCCCACTGATTTATCCTCGAACAACGATTTTTTTTTTTTTTTTTTTCGGAGAACCGCTTTTAATTTTGCCTGTCTCGATCGCTGCTCATTTGACATTTAGAGCTTAAGGGTCGTAGTTTGAGTCAAATTTCAACTAGTTTAGGTATTTTTACTCTTTTCTCTCCCCCTTCTTTCCATCTGCTTGGAAGGAGAGAGAGGGAGGGGGTTCGGATGGTCGCGGTGGTGATTGATTGAAGCTTGGAAGGCGCATCTGGTGGCCGGAGAGGCGGCGGGGATGGTTCTGACGAGGTTTTCTTGGCCCTACGGAGGGCAACACGTCTTCATTTCCGGTCCTTTCACGCGGTTCACATTTTATCTTTTTCCCTTTTTTCTGTTCTCCTCCATTCGTTTTTTTTTTTTTCTGGTTTTTTTATTTTATTAAACATTGTGATATTAGAAAGTGAAACTTTGATGATGATTTTTGTAGATGGACCGATCCTCGTCCCATGCTCGTGGATGGATCGCTTACAGAGTTTCAGGCGTTTTTTGATCTTCCACTGCTAGGTACAGATATGGAATCTTTAAGTTTTTTAAGCAAGTTTTAAACGCTTTTTATCCCTTTTCTCCTTTTGTTGAGAAGTAAGAGACCTGTATGGTAGAATAAGGTAGCTTTCTAGAGTGTGGTGGTTGGTGTGAAAGATCCGCTAGAAAAGAAGGGAAGGATTGCTTAGGTAGGCCTGGGGCCTGGAAAAATTGCTATGTTGAAAATCAGGGTTGCGGAGACGATGATTTATCAGAATTTTTGTAATCATGCATATCATCTTTGGATATTTGGGCATGATCATATGGAGAGGACAACTTGTGCTTCAAGGTAGATTATAAGGAGATGGGTGAACGATACCAGGGAGAGAACCTTACTTCTATATCGCTTTTTGTTTATGATAATATGCCCATGAAAGGAAGGGAAATTAAATAACGTAAGCTCAGGGAAGCGAAATCTTATCTATCACCTTGGCAACTGGGAATGTGGAGATGAGTACTTATCCGAATCAACCTGATCATGCAGTGTGCGTCACATGATAAGATGTAGTTGAACTCGTAGATTTTATGGATACCAGTGAAGGATAGAGGAGTGGATCCCCCTGCTGTTCTGCATGCGGTTGTTGATCCATTAATTAAGAAGAAAGATTGAATTCGTAGTGCAAGCTCAGGGCTGATAGCTTGTCGTTTTGAAAATTAAGGACCTAGAATTGCCTGATAGTTGGGCATGGTAGGACGGAAGGGTAAGAATAAGTTCTGCTTGAATGGAGATTTTCGTTCCAAGGACATCGGCGAAGGAGAGTGAGGAGAAACTTAATTATGCATGTGAATATTGGAAAGAGGGGAAAAAGTACTAGAATGAAATAACAAACTAGTTATCATATTGAGGATATCTGGAAAAGAGAAAGCTCTGAAAGACCACTCCAGGGCTCGAACAATTTTGAATTTTTGAATTAAAGACATGGAAAAGACAACTTACAGTACAGGCCTGGCATTTCTTGACAGCTGGATGTGATAGGGTGACTGATAAATTTGGATCTGGAGAGATGCCTATGGCTAGGTATGGGTTTGCTGGAAGGCATCTGAATACTGTCGGTTTCAGTATGATGCAGAGGTCTTGAATTTAAAGTCAATTTCTTTTTGAGCTACACAGTGGTATTTGTGCGACCACCAAGGTTTGAACTGTGGGTCTCTCCCAAGTGCTAGCCTTCAGGTGAAGGGTGCCACCAAGTAGAGTTACAGATGTTGGCAATTCACAGCCGCTTTCATTCTTGTGTGATTCTCAGTTTCAATATGAATAATCAAAACTGACATGCAAAGAGTATCTAACCTCCTATAAAAAGCATGGACGAACTATCATATGCATCTAAGGAACAGCAATATCCTCTTCTGCAGTTTATTCTTGTGTGCATCTGATTGCCAAAAGATTAAACAACTAAAACACGCGGTACTTTTTTTTAGAAAGATCTAAAGAAATGAACCACTCATTTAACACTTTTAGAAACCAAAGGAGATCCATAGCATGTTGAATGAGTCATGCAAAGATTCACGTGTAAGACAACAGGTACAAGATCGATACATCACATTGTGGGAACCTACCTAGTGTTTTTTTTTTTAAAGTCCTTGTAGAATGATCAAAGCTTTCAAGTGCATCGGTTAGAATGTAGGTGTGAGGCTCTTTCCTAAAGTTCCACATCGGTGGGGAGAGAAAATGGTGAGTGATTTATACGTAGAAAGTAAGAAAGGATAAGGTACCAATATGATTCGTTTTGAACTATGGTGGTCCGAGTTGGTGTGGACCTTATCTTTCTTGCTTTCTTGTAACGAAACGGGTCCGTACTGTAGGCCCGAATCATTACAATATGGTATCAGAGCCACGCACCAGTCAGAAGTGCAGGAGCTAAGTGTCATACAGAGCAAAGTGCTACATCCATAGGATGGGAGCCACCTTTTGAACCTGTGGGAGCTATCTCTAGAATCTTGCCTGCTTGATGGATGCCTCTGGCGACGAGGACGTCACCTCTTTAAGGGGGTAGATTGTGAGGCCCCTTCTTAAAGTCCCATATCAATGGGAAGAGAATATGGCGAGTGATTTATATATATAAAGTAAGAAAGGATAAGGTACCAATAGGATTCGTTTTGGATTGTGATGGTCCGAGTTAGTGTGGACCTTGTCCGTTTTGCTTTCTTGTAATGAAATGGGTCCGTACTGCGGGCTCGGATCGTTACAATATGATATCATAGCATTGTTTGGGCAATTAACAAAATTACAGAATCACTATGGGGTTTATATATCACAAAATATGATCTATTTACACAGAAGTAGCTCCGTCTACCCCAGATGTTGCCTTCTTCAATTTTGTAGCTTTAAAAAACATTGTGAGATTTAAATGAGCTCACACTCAATAAGTAAGCCAAATTGTGATACCCTTTCCTTAAAAAGGTCCCACATCGGTGAGTGAAAAAAAGGGTTGAGTGATTTATATAAAGTAAAGCAATAAGAACAAAGTACCAATGAGATTCGTTTTGGACTGTGGTAGTCCAAGTTGGTGTGGACCTTATCCGTCTTGCTTTTTTGTAACGAAATGGATCCGTGTTGCGGGTCCGAATTGTTACAATATGGTATCAGAGCCACGCACCAGCCGAAAGTGCAGGAGCTAAGTGCCACACAGGGTAAAGTGCTACTACATCCATGGGATGAGAGTTACCTTTTGAACCTGTGGGGGTCACCTCCAGAATCCTGCCTGCCTGATGGATGCCTCTGGCGATGAGAACGTTGCCTCTTTAAGAGGGATAGATTGTGATACCCTTTCCCTTAAAAAGGTCCCACATCAGTGAGTGAAAAAAATGGTTGAGTGATTTATATAAAGTAAAGCAATAAGGACAAAGTACCAATAGGATCCGTTTTGGACTGTGGTGGTCCAAGTTGGTGTGGACCTTATCCGTTTTGCTTTTTTGTAACGAAACGGGTCCGTACTGCAGGCCCTGGTCGTTACAGTAGGCCTAGGAAAGATGAAAGGAATGTGGATCGATTAGAGTTGGGCACTGGGTCATGCTTGGCACGGCATGACCCAGGCCTGCTGGGCTGCACCCAAAGACAGGCCGTGCTTGGCACGGCCCAGTAATAAATGAGCCGTGAGGCATGACTTGTTAAAAAAATTTTCGACGGACCGAATTTTTCGAGCCCGGCAAGAACACGTTTCGTGCCGGGCTATGCCGGCCCATGTGTAGCACGACCCGATGCCCACCTCTAGAAGGATATTCAAGTCTGCTCATCTCTTTTAACATTCATAACAATCTAAGGACCCTAGTGCTCCTGTAAGCTCTCTTCGAGACATGAAGCACTGCCCCTCACATAGGTACAATCTGTGCATTCTGTTGAGTCAAATGGTCAAAAGAGAAGATACGATCTGGTCACCCTAAAGGCCCACTTCCATTACTTTAGAACTTAATGTCCTTAAACTGAGTTAATCTACCAATAACTAGTAGTTTTGTAAGCAGGATAGAAATTTACCTTTGTGTCAGATTATGGTATGTCATGGTTCCTCTCACTAGAGACAAAGTTCAGAGCATAATACTATCTAGAAAACTTTCTTCTTATAAATAACATGTTTCTTCTCAGTACTAGAAATCATGGGCTTATGACAGAGCAAATACTCTTGTTCTTCTGCTCTTGACTTTGTCTATATGGATGTTTAGAAAACTATGTTCATATATGGCTTTAATAGGGTACTGCCACTGACAAGCCAAATTGGCCCCATTGATCCTTGCATTTTCGCTTCAGCAGATGCCAGCTCAAATTTCTCCTTCAATGAAAAATTACTCATTTAAGTAGTTGATGTTTAAACTATTGCAGAAACATGTTTTACTGCCTTAAACTGAGAAGGTAGCAGCTGTAGAATAAGAGGAAAACTTGAACAGTTTTGATATGTTTTGTGACATTTTCAGTTGTTGGATTCAGTTGGGTGAATCCCTTCCTAACTGATTTAGAGAACAATTGTCATTTATATCTGAAAATTATTTTATTTTATTTTATTTTATGCATATTGTGGTTATTTATCACCCCCTGGAGATTGAACCGAAAGCCGGTGCCAACAAGCTGAGCTAACAACTTTTGGTGGTATATGAAAATTATTGTTGTTTGGCTTTATTTTAATAATCTAGTTATGCATAATTATCTATTGCCACATGTTTCTGTGATTATCAATTTCTTATATGGTCTTGTGGTGGATGTCAGTACCATTTTCTGGTTGATGGTATGTGGCAGTTTGATGAACGGCAACTGTGTCTTACTGATAAACATGGGACAGTGAACAATGTGATATTTGTAGAAGACAGGGAAGTGGTCAATGGCATTTCTTTATACACAGTATGTTCCCATATTTTACCTATCTTTTCCACTTCTTTTACCCTATATTTTGCTAGTTGTCAAATAAGTTCAATGTATTGAATGATTCGTTTTACTTTCTTAGTGCCTGCAATTGTTATGTAATTTCTTTTGTGTCAACCAACCTCACTGCCAAGCCACTTGCCCGTAGAACCCATACTTCTGCCCTCAGATGCAGTAATAAAGGTTTCTCGTGATTGGGCATATGGGCTATTATCAACGCAAACCATTTATGACATCATCCTCATGTCAAGCAAGTTATGAATGTATAACCTTTCTAACAATTTGTTTATGGCTCCATATGATTGACTGTATAATATTGTAAGTTTGCAGATCTCCATCATGGATGTTAATTTGCCTGTGAAACATGCATTCCATATCATGTATGAACGAGTAAGTGTTCCCATTCAATTGATATCTTGAATTCTTGTGTCTAGTCTATCATGCACATTTATAATGTAAACTAGTTCTTCAATTGATATCTTGAATTCTTGATAGTCTATTGCAAAACTTCTTGGGGCATTTACATTTATAATGAGATTGCACTGGAAGAATTGCCTTGTGGCAATAAGATCATTTCATTTTCCTCTGTGGCAGATCTAGATAGTTTCCAAGGACTCTTCCTGCTTATGCCCAGAGAGTTCTCTTCTAAACTTTACTGGCAGATTCCAACTTTTCCTTCAACATCATGATGCCCTTCTTCACAGCAGATTCCAAGACTTCTAATGCTTGATGCTTTGACTGACAATATTATTGCCCTTTGTGCCATTATCCATGCATTCTTTAACCTGTCTGTTATCTCAATGTTTGTCCAGTTGGAGATTTACCCTTCAGATATTTAATCAAATGCTAGTTGCATCAAAATATTCTTGTACATATGATGGTACACGGTGATATTGTTTTTTTTTGTAGAATCTTGACTTTGAAGGGACATAATCCATTAAAACATGATTCGGTCTTTATTTATTTATTTGTGTTGCTTTGAAATGACTTGATTAATTAATTGCATTAATGGAGTTAGTGTTAGATGAGTGTTCCGAAAAGCCAATTGTTGATTTACACAGTGTATTTTATCCAGAACTTATTTTGTACATGATCATCGTTATTAATAAATAAATTTATTAAACAATTTTTTTCGTATATGTTCATGTGTCATGTATCGTCTATGGGGTTGATGGTCAGTGATATATATTTTCAAGAGTTGAAAATTGGAGACACATGTCATAATAGATTAACTCCTAAAACGCTCTCAATCAATTGATCAATCACGGGGACGGTGATCGATCCAATTAGACTGGAGCATGGATCGCCTAGATACGAGTCTCTTTTATGTGGTATGAGTTACCAGGGCGAGAATGCTGGTAGATGTAAGACATTGGTACCGAGCATGATCATACAAAAAGTCAGTAGAATGTCTACTCATTCGTTGGTGACTTCTTGAAAATGTAGTAGTGTAAGTGGTTCTTTACCTATGGTACTTCGGCTACTCACATTAGAGTTATTGTAGTTTGACTATATATTACCTTGAACCTCTTAGGCATCAAGGGCATTGTTATGTACGTTGGCTACAGTAATCTTAATGTAGGAGTAAAAAGTATTTGTTAGGGATCTATCAGCCCTAATAGAAAGGAAGATCCTATGCTGTTTAGGAGATTGTGTTCATAAATCCGTGGCTACGACAGGTGATAATGGAAAGAGTTTTCATGACTAATCATAAGTTGAACTCAAGTCAAATAAATATTGCATATGACCAGTGCTGAGGGTTTGACGAGTTATTCTTAACCTAGCACCCTATCGAAACTCTTGATAGAAGGATTATACTACTTGATAACTATATTTAGGGTTCCTTCTTCTAACCTACTGCTTGCAACTACATGTTGCTAGACGTCACTAGTGGATAGTGAGAAGCTCATTGGAATCGATTAGGATCGTTTATTGATTTTAAGTTTGAATAGAGTCGAAATTGTTTCGATCCACCGAAAAGAGTTTCAGTATAACCGAAATGCTGATTAAGGATCATTCTCACTACCAGATAGGTTGGAACCTATTTGATCATTGATCCTTACATTAATTCGATACGGATTGCTAATTGTTAGCAAAGGCCTGACCTCGGATATATTTTTGTAATTTTCTTTGGATGAAAATACTTGACCTCAGATATATTTTTGTAATTTTCTTTGGATGAAAATATTTTTTTGGTTCTTTGGATGAAACGGTAAAATATAAAAAAGATATGCTAGTGCATATGTATATGTATCCCGAGCATTCTCATCCCTTTATCTAATCGTCCCTTTATCCCCTTCTTCCATCTATAAATAGGGAGGGGATGCAGCCTTAAAAAGAGAATGGGATTAGAGAAAACAAAGCATGAGAGTGGTTTCTGAGAGAAAGAAGGTTGTGAGTCTTCTTGGCCATTAAGCAACAAACTCACCATCTTCATCGGAGGGAATCTACAAGAAGCTAGCACTCGGAGATTCACCCATTCCTCCGTCGGAGGGAATCTGCAAGAAGCTAGCACTCGAAGATCCACCCACTTCGGAGGAATATCAGCCCTGCGTGGATACACATAGAGGAGATCCACCCACTCCGAAGGAATATCAGTCCCGCATGGATACTGTAGATGCCGAACGCGTGAACGGTTCCAATATGGAACCAAAGATCCATCAGGATTTTTGATTCAGTTGAAGAGTTCAACATAACCAAGTAATATTTAAATGTTAAATTTATCAAAACATTAGATCTGATCCAAAAACATACAAATAATGAGAATAAATTTTAAATGAGAAAATAAAATTTATTTGCTTATTTAAAAAATTTTAAATTGCATTCCTTTCACTGTATGTGTCTCATTGCGTCGGCACAGCTTTAATCCATCAATCCGGTCACCTTCAAAGTGGTATCAGAGCAAGGTTTGATGGATTATGCATGATATGATTATATCTATTTATTGATTTATGTGATAAATCATATTATAGTTGTAGATTAGATTTGATGATATGATCAGATCTATTTATTGATTTATGTGATAAATCATATTATAGTTGTTATAGCCAGATCACCCTCGGCGTCTGCGAGCATCCGGTCGCCTTCTCCAGCGAGCCCAGGATCTTTCGACGAGCTTCTCTTATTCGGAAGCTTGCAAAAAGTTTTGGGGATCAGAGATTCTGGCGAGAACCCTTCGACGCTCAAGTTAGTGCACTGAGTAACAGCCGTGAGCTTAAGGAAGCTCGAATGAGAGTCTTAGAGAGGTGCTCTCTGTCAGCATATGAGTGTTTAGGAGTTGTGAGTTACCTGATCGGGGTTCCCTCTTACCCATTTTATTGATGCTTGAAGTCTGCTAGTCTTGGGGCATGATCACTTGTCAGAGCATTTATGATAGGGGTAGCAACGGTAAGGCTTGCTTCTTAGTGGCATATCAAAGGTGCAGGCCATATCTCGTCAAATGTGGATGGCCACTTGATTTGGATGGCTGCTGCAGGCTGTTGCAGCTATTGGCAGCCATTACGGCGTGCGCCAGATGTGTCTCCCATGCCGCACGTCTATTGTCCTGTGCGGACAGTGGGGAGACGTGTGGATAATGGTGGAGCTGGGGCACTGCTTAGATGGTTGCCGAGACCGATCTGGAGCTGTGTAATATAGCCGAGGGCGCAGCTCGGGTGGCCGAGCTGGGTCATACTCGGAGGCCAACTAGAGGTGCTTATGGATGTACGTAACTTATGAATCCATGCACATAATGATAGCTTTCACGTAATAATGGCAAGTTGCTGGAAGACTTCCATGCACGCCATGTGCCGTTTGGAGTACCTTGATGTAGAATTGAATGTGGCGGAAGCCCTTTTTGAGCCATTGGTTCTCCATGCTCTGGCATTCGAGCCCGGCACCAACAGAGGAGTGGAGTCGGGAGCGTCGATGCCGTGGAGGGCTGGAGGCATCTGTGACAGTGGAGTCGGGAGCTGTCCAGAGGATGTGGAGTCGGGCCGAGAGCGGGAGTTGGCATCGGGAGCTGGAAGCCCGGGGATGGATCCAGAGTCGGGAACTTCCGTGGAGAAGGCTTCCTGCCTTGTTGAAATTGGCCATAATGATCCCCTCTGCTGCTCCTGTGGCAACATCTTTTCTCTGTCACCTTATTGGCGCCATGATTCCCTCTCCTCTTCTTATATTAAACCTTGTTTATTTGAGTTTGCATGGCATGGCATTGGGCCTGAAGCCAGAGCAGTAGACACGGAGGCAACTGGAGGACGATGCCATGATCATGGGTGTGGTGTCGGCATCGGGAGCTGGAACTCGGGGACAGGTGGTGTAGGCAGCCGATGCTGGCATCGGTAGGAGCGGGGCCAACATCGGCAGCCGACTCTAGCATCAGCTAGGAGCGGGCTGGCGTGGCAGCCGACACTAGCATCGACAAGGAGCTAGGTGTTGGGAATTGTATCCTAAAGCCAATCATTTGATAATTGTGCTAATGTAAATTGTATATAAATTGATATATTAATAAAAGTTATTTGGCAGTTTATTCATTACAAGAACATCTTCTTAAAACTCCTAATGGTAATGAAGCCCTCAGATCTTCCTTCACGATAAAGGAGGATTTATCTTTGAAGGTCCTTAAAAGTGTTCGCGACCAAATGATATACTATGACAGGGCCAAGTACTATCAATTATAGGACGTTGTATATCATATTTGTTGGTTGTCCTCTTAACCAAGGAGTGTGAGATAGTGGTATGACATACAGGTGAAAGTGTAGGAGTATATTTCATCGAACGTGATTCATTTCCGGATACTCTACTATCAAGAGTTAATCCGAGAAGATATAGGTATAAGTATCCTTCAGACCTGAAGATCACAACCAGTGGCTTACAAGCAACTCATTGTACTTAGGTGCCGGACCACCTGGATTTCTAATCTAGCTACGAAAGGTTACTGGATGCAGTCAAGTACTTGTGGTAGTCAGTTGTGGATCAAGATGGAATTTGATCTATCCCGTTAAAAGGAGAAATGCTTGTGTTTCAATTTAGCAAGACCTTGCCAAGGCACTTCATGTGAAAGTCACATGATCACTAAAATTGAAATCACTTTATGGATTTGCTGTTTAGAGTTGACAGGCTCTTAAGCCATCCTTAGCATTTGTGGTTAAGAGGATGAATTATACGGTAACTGTTTCTTAGGGTTCTTGGAGTTTGCTCAGCAACTCTTCGACCTATTCGGACGTCGGGTTCCATTGCTAGATGGGCACATCGATTAGTATATAAAGTTATTTCTATGCTACCGGCTTAGGTTCGAACCTAGAGAGTCACACGCATAGAAGTTTCCTAGGAAGATCTATTTGCTGATCAACGATTGAGAATCGTATATAATTTAATTAATCAATTTGATTGATTGAATTATCTCAATTGGGTTAAGTATAAGCGAATAAGATTCAATTTGGTTTAAGTCTATTATAAGGACTAGTCAATTTCAAATATTGATTTAAAATTAGACTTGATTTGGATTTAAATAGATTCAGAACTAGCCAAATTTGATTTGGGCTAGGACCATGATCTATGTGGGTTCAGTCCAATAAATTCAGATCAGATTAAACCATCATCTGAACCCAAACCTCTCGCATAAGGATCTCACATGATGAGATGGCTGAAATCTCATCTCATGAGAGATTAAATTCTCATATAGAATTTAATGCCTGACATTAATCTTCTCCCGTTGGAATTCTAAGTGTTAGAATTCATGTACCTCTTTGGTTTTCACTTAACGTCGGAATTAGCCAAACATTGCGACTCTTTGGTTTTCACCGAACGTCGGAATTAACCAAATGCCTCTTTGGTTCGGCGTCTCTTTGCTTTTTACCGAACGACAGAATTCTAAATGTTAGAATTCAATGGGCTGGCTAAAATGAACTATAAATAGAGGACATCCCTCACCAGATTACACAGAACAACACACGATATGTCGTGGATTGAAATTCTAAAAGGTTAGAATAGAAAATCCTGTTGATTCTGGTGTTAACGGAAGCGTGGTGGATCTTGGAGGAAGATTGAAGTGGGAGGATTCAAGGTCAGCAAAGTTATTTTTTCGCGAGCTAGCACTCCCGAAAATCCGATCATTCGGGGCTTCGTGTGGACGATACTAGAGGCCGGGCGATTAAACGGCTGCAGAGCATAAAGGGATTTACCAACTGCCCTTAAGGTAAGTGATATGATCCCTAGATCTTAAGGCATGATTCAAGGCAAGAAGTACGACTTCTTACCTTGAGGATCAAGATATGATCTTGATGATTTTATTTATATGCATATTTTAGATCAAGCGATCCTATATATAAGGCAAAGATATGATCTTGATGCATATTAGATAGATTAATATGTAATCTTTTAGTTTCGGCATTGATAATAGTTATCAAATTTTAAAATATGCATGCCTCGGAGTTTATTTCTCCCTATAAATGGTATCAGAGCTATGGTTTCGTCATTGATATAATTTATTGCATGTAAGATTAATGCTCTCATTAATTGTGTAATCAAAGCTAAAACGGATCACAGGTCTATTCGGTCACAGATGAATTAAAAATCTAAATTACCCATTCAACGAGGTATTCTGTGACATATTGCCGTGACGTTATGGTTCTTGATGTTTAGTCAAAAGATAATTTAAATTGATCTTTGGCTTCAAAACACAGATTACACACACTCTCAAAATATGTTTTATATTTGATACATATTGATGTTGTATAAAAGCATTATATTTGCATGTTTAGTATAAAAAACATAGATATGAGATATGATGGTTTGTAATCTATGTTATGAAACATACAAATATTTATGAGAGTTTTATTTGAATGTCAAATATTAATTCATAATCTTTTTAGATATGATCTAAATATAGGAATTATGAGTAGTAACATAATGCAAGTGATGCTTGATTGAAATATATGACATGTAAACATGAAATATATTTAATCTTTTGGGTTAGCTAAATCGGGTCCATAAAGGGTTAGACCCTAAGGTTTAAATCAACTAGACTAAAAGAGTATTTGATCAAATCTAAATTAATTGATTAGGTTAAGAATGCTTTAAATCAAACAATAGTTGTAGTTGATCCTGTCCTTCTCTTTGATTAAACCAAATGGAAGTAGATTAGGCTTCGTGGTTGAGCATGAATCTCTTAGATGGTCAAATCAAAATTGGCTAACCATATGATGTCAAGGTGAGTTGGCAAGTTGCTCTAGGATCAACGATCGAATGGTTTTTAATTGGGAGCTACTCGTATTGATGCGTCTTTAACGAGTTAATGGCATATCCCTCCCATCGATCTCACTTACCTGGTCAATATGGTGAACCATTTATGATTCTGATCATTTACCTGATTCGGGTTGACCCATGCATGTAAGAAAATCAGTCTGACTGATTTAGGTGCCACTTAACCAGACTTAATCTTGTTTCATTCTACCGATTTCATAGGTTCAGTAGGAGAACTTGATTAGTCAATTTGTCTTCAGATTATTAAATCCTCTAAAATTATTAGGTCTTTAAAATGAAATAGTTATATGACAACTAGATCATAGCCTCCCATTAAGGTGGGTGATAATGAGTCCGATGTCTTGATAATCATTGGAGACACTCCATGCCTGGTGCTTGTCAACCATCGGAATTATCATTCATTATATGATAAGTCAGCGTAACTATTAAATAGATAGTCAGGTGGGCCGAGCTTCACTCGGGCTTGGTTGTCTATTGATAGGTTACATTGATTATATCATTTAATGGTTGGACCTAACCAGAACTTTCAGTGGAGGCACTCCATGCCTGCTGAAGAGGAACATGGGGTAAAACTAAACACTAAGAATTGTTTGGGAAAACAATTGGTTTTGAACCTACTCTTAGATGCATATGGGTTGGCCAAGCTTCACTTGGGCCTATATGTAGTCTATGTAGATCTTAGTGCCCACTAAAGAATTAAGAATAATTCTTCGAATTAGGGTGTAGAGGCTGCCAATTTGAACAAAATAGTGGAAAAATCTTTAGACTAAAGTTCAAGTCTTTAGACTGAATCAATTTATATACTATTAAACTTTAGTTTTTCCTTATGCAGAAAATGACCACTAATTTATCATTAAGGTCCCTATTGGATAGTGACAAGTTGAATGGTTTAAATTTTAATAGCTGGTTTAGAAAACTTAAGATCATCCTTGAGCATGAGAGGATTCTCTATATTCTGAATAATCCTGCACCAAAGATACCTGATGCAAACACCCAAAGTTCTGAGAAAGACACTTATCAGAAGTGGCTCAGTGATAGAACTAGCGTACATTGCATCATTCTAGCAGCAATGAACGATGAATTCGGTTGCCGGTTCGAGAATGCTCAACCGGAAGAAATCATTCAAGCGTTGAATGAATCTTTCGGCACACCCGATGATGTTGAAAGGCACAAGACTAGTTGTGCTATTTTTAATGCTCGAATGAGGGATGGATCTCCTGTCACTGATCATGTATTGTATATGATCGAGAAGATAGAACTCCTAAGTAAACTCGGTTTTCCCCTACATGAACAGTTGGGAAAGGATGCGATTCTGAATTCCTTGCCTACATCCTTCCGACCTTTCCTTACTCATTATCGAATGACAAAGCCCGCAGTCAACTACCACGGTTTATTGGGGTTGTTACAGAACTTTGAGAAGGACAACCAGCTCTCAAAGGGTTTGGTTAACGTGGTTGAAGGATCTAAGGTAGGGCGTCAACCCTTTGGGAAAGGGAAGAAAAAAAAGAATAAGAAAAAGGTGCAACATGCTAAGACATATATAAGGGATCAGATACAGAAGAAAAAAGTTGATAAAAGTCAAGCTAAATGCTTTTATTGCCACACTTGATCCAAACAGGCCAAAGAAGAAAAAGGGGCAAGATGTTGCTCAACAAGGTATTTATATAATAATACCTTGTAATTTTTCTGTATATGATAATCAGACCTGGGTATTGGATACCGGGAGTCCTTTTAACATTTGCAATTCATTGCAGGGACTACAGGTCACTAGAAGATTTGAGGACAATGAAAGATTCCTTAATGTCGGCGATGGAAGATTAGTTCCAGTTCTGGCATTAGGAGTTCTTAAAATAGTTTTCAATAGAACTGTCATTATACTAAATGATTATCATTTTTGCCCAACGTTCTTGTTGAATGTAATTTCTGTAGGCCTTCTGGCCAAAAGTCATTATGAAATTTTAATAAAGGATGTTACTTTGAATATCATTATAATTGGAGTCATTGTAATGACTGGGCATTTATCTAATGACATTTATATATTATCACAGCCCGTAAATATAGTGTACAAATCAAGTAAGCGCCCTATAACAACTGATGTCACAGACATTTATCTTTGGCACCATCGGCTGGGTCATATCAACAAGAATAGATTAAACATGTTAACTCACGAGGGCATCCTTCGAATTGATGATTGTGAATTGTTAACTACCTGTGAATCCTGTCTTTTTGGTAAAATGACCAAGTCATCTTTTACTGGAAAAGGTGAAAGAGCCAAAGAGCTATTGGGTCTAGTACATACTGATGTATGTGGGCCAATAAGCACTTGTGCCAAAGGTGGTTATTACTACTTCATTACTTTTACATATGACCTTTCTAGGTTCGGTTATGTCTATTTCATGAGACATAAATCTGAGTCGTTTAAAATGTTCAAACTATATCATAAAGAAGTAGAAAAACAAACAGAAAAATGCATTAAGATCCTTTGATCAGATCGAGGAGGCGAATACCTTTCCAATGATTGTCCGATAACTCCTAATGAAAGAGAACGTATGAGTCGAATTCCATATGCTTCGGCAGTGTGATCTTTTATGTACACCATGACATGTACAATACCAGATGTGGCATACTCACTAGGAGTAGTGGGTAGATATCAATCCGATCCAGGAGAAAAACACTGGAAAGTTGTTAAGACAATCCTTAAGTATTTGAGAAATACTAAGGACCAGTGGTTAGTCTATGGAGAGTTTGATTTGAAACTTGTTGGATATACTAATTCCAGTTTCCAATCAGATCATGATGATAGCAAAAGTGTATCGGGTTTCATGTTTATCCTAAATGGTGGAGCTGTTTGCTGCAAAGTTCCAAACAACATACAATGGTAGATTCGGTATGCGAGGCAGAGTACATCGCTGCATCAGATATCACGAAAGAAGCTGAGTGGCTGTGAAAGTTCCTCTCTGAGCTTGGAGTGACACCTTCTATAGATGGACAATTCCTGTTGTACAGTGGCAGCACTGGTGCCATAGCTCAAGCAAAGGAACCACGAGCACATCAGCGCACCAAGCACATACTACGCCGGTTTCATCTTATACGAGAGATTATAGACCGAGGTGACATAAATCTTTAGAAGATTGATGGAAAGGAAAACCTAGGTGACCCATTTACTAAAGCACTCAACATCAAAGAGTTTGATGACTATAAATTAAAGATGAGTATTAAATACTGTAATGAGTGGCTTTAGGCTAAGTGGGAGTTTGTTGGGAATTTTATCCTAAAGACAATCATTTGATGATTGTGCTAATGTAAATTGTATATAAATTGATATATTAATAAAAGTTATATGACAGTTTATTCATTACAAGAACATCTTCTTAAAACTCCTAATGGTAATGAAGCCCTCAGGATCTTCCTTCACGATAAAGGAGGATTTATCTTTAAAGGTCCTTAAAAATGTTCGCGACCAAATGATATACTATGACAGGACCATAGTACTATCAATTATAGGATGTTGTATAATATTTGTTGATTGTCCTCTTAACCAAGGAGTGTAGAGACACTTGTATGACATACAGGTGAAAGCGTAGGAGTACATTTCATCGAATGTGACTCATTCCAGATACTCTACTGTTAAGAGTTAATCCGAGAAGATATAGGTATAAGTATCCTTCAGACCTGAAGATTACAACAAGTGGCTTACAAGCAACTCATTGTACTTAGGTGCCGGACCACCTGGATTTCTAATTCAACTACGAAAGGTTACTGGGTGCAGTCAAGTACTTGTGGTAGTCAGTTGTGGAGCAAGACCTCGGCCAAGGCACTTCATGTGAAAGTCATATGATCACTAAAATGGAAATCACTTTATGAATTTGCTGTTTAGAGTTGACAGGCTCTTAAGCCATCCTTAACATTTGTGGTCAAGAGGATGAATTATACGGTAACTGTTCTTAGGGTTCTTGGAGTTTGCTCGGCAACTCTTCGACCTATCCGGACGTCGGATTCATTGCTAGATGGGCACATCGATTAGTATAGAAAGTTGTTTCTATGCTACCGGCTTAGGTTCGAACCTAGAGAGTCACACACAGAAGTTTTCTAGGAGGATCTGTTTGCTGATCAACGATTGAAAATCGTATATGATTTAATTAATCAATTTGATTAATTGAATTATCTCAATTGAGTTAAGTAGAAGTGAATAAGATTCAATTTTGTTTAATTCTATTAGAAGGACTAGTCATTTCAAATATTGATTTGAAATTAGACTTGATTTGGATTTAAATAGATTTAGGACTAGCCAAATTTGATTTGGGCTAGGACCATGATCTATGTGGGTTCAGTCCAATAAATTCAGATCAGATTAAACCATCTCCTGAATCCAAACCTCTCGCATAAGGATTTCACATGATGAGTTGGCTGAAATCTCATCTCATGAGATTAAATTCTCATATAGAATTTAATGCATGACATTAATCTTCTTCCGTTGGAATTCTAAGTGTTAGAATTCATGTACCTCTTTGGTTTTCACCGAACATCGGAATTAGCCAACATTGCGACTCTTTGGTTTCACCGAACGTTGGAATTAACCAAACGCCGCGTCTCTTTGGTTCGGCGTCTCTTTGCTTTTTACCGAACGACGGAATTCTAAATGTTAGAATTCAATGGGTTGGCTAAAATGAGACTATAAATAGAGGACATCCTTCACCAGATTACACAGAACAACAACACACGATATGTCGTGGATTGAAATTCTAAAAAGGTTAGAATAGAAAATTCTGGTGATTCTGGTGTTAGCGGAAGCGTGGTGGATCTTGGAGGAAGATTAAAGTGGAAGGATTTAAGATCAGCAAAGTTATTTTTCCGTGAGCTAGTACTCCCGGAAATCCGATCATTCGGGGCTTTGCGTGGACGATACTAGAGGCCGGACGATTGAACAGCTGCAGAGCATAAAAGGATTTATCAACTGCCCTTAAGGTAAGTGATATGATCCCTATATCTTAAGGCATGATTCAAGGCAAGAAGTACGACTTCTTATCTTGAAGATCAAGATGATCTTGATGATTTTATTTATATGCATATTTTAGATCAAGCGATCCTATATATAAGGCAAAGATATGATCTTGATGCATATTAGATAGATTAATATGTAATCTTTTAGTTTTCGCATTGATAATAGTTATCAAATTTTAAAATATGCATGCCTCGGAGTTTATTTCTTCCTACACTAGGCTAGTGTCGACAGCCGACTCTGGCGTCAGCAGCCGGCACTAGCGTCGACCAGGAGCTGAGAAAAGAAGACAAAGGCGACTGGGAAGGATCCAGAGGCCCGGGGAAGACGGGGATAGTCGGGAAGTCGGCGCAACCAGGAGGAGTTAGACTTGGGAGCTAGGACGGTGCTCCCGGCGCTAGAGTCGAGAGCAGGGGGCCGAGTTCAAGGTGGAGTCGGCCGAATCCGAGTGTAGGAGCTGGTTGCCAAGGCGAAATCGAGGGCCGTGGAGCCGTGCATGGCTTCATACAGAGAGGGGAGCCTCGGGTCCAAGAATGCATGCATAGCCACGTAGAGCACATGCATGGCGAGGGAGTCGGGGACGAACGGGGCATCCGGGGGCATTCGGGAGCATCCGGGAGTGTCTCAGGTTGTCCGAAGGTGGAGCCGGAGTTGGCGTCGGCAGGACTGACGCTGGAGTCGATAGCTAGGACAAAGGAGAGCCAGGGCTGGCGTCGGCAGGACCGGCGTTGGAGTTGGTGGGATCGACGCTGGCGTCGGCATGGCTGGCATCGGCAGCTGGGTCCGACCGTCCGGGACTGAGTCGGGAATTCTGAGACGTCGGGATGGAGTTGTCCGAGCCCTATTCAGCTTCTCGGATGTAGGAAGCTCCGCTGGAAGACTTGGAAAGGAGTCGGAGGCGGGACTGATCAACCTTGAAGACGATCGTGGAGTCGAAGTTGGGGTTAGGATTGTCCTTGGAGTTGGGACAGCCGACTGGGAGTTCAGGACAAAGGTGGGCTGTTCGGAAGTAGTTGGGAGCTGCCGGAAGTCGAGGCCGCTGTTTGGAGCTCGGACAGAGCCGGGACCTCATGAAACTCTCTCTTCTCCTCCTCTGTCCCTGACTTAGCGTACTCCTTGCGGTCATCTGGAGCCGGGAGTTGTGGAGTCATCACCTGGAGCTGTCCAGAACCAAGGTCGTGGAAGGTCCTATGCCCGGTCCGCCTCTGTTATGCAGCGGGGAAAAAGAGAAGAGAGGAGATGGGTTTACTAGCCCCTTCACTTTCCAACGTCACCTCCTTGCCTGGTGGCTTCCATTAGGAGAGGTGCCTCTATCATGGAACTGAGACCGGCCTTAGCTTAGTCCCATCCCTCTCTTAGCCCCCCCTATTTTTGGGATGTGAACTAGAGTGAAGGAGGGAGAGAGGGGTGTGAGATGGAGAGCTGGGATCTTGACATGGAATGATGGGATCCCGACACCCAATACTTGACTTGGGTTGACTTTTGGGGCAAAAGGTTAGCGGAGCCTGGTTCTTGTTGAGAATGAGCTCTTGGACGCCTGATACGTGTGAATACTGGTTTTGAGCTTGGGAAGGTCACTGGATACTTTGTGAACCCCCTGTGTCGGCAAATCTGTTTGCTCTCTCATGGGGTTAATTGGCCCCATCAATAGTTGTAGATTAGATTTGATGGATTATGCATGATATGATCATATTTATTTATTGATTTATATGATAAATCATGTTATAGTTGTAAATTATTTTCTGGTAATTATTGCAAATAAATGTTATATCTACAACTACCAGAATTAAAACCTAGTCAAAACATCTTATGACACCTAGTCAAAGTGATAAAGAAATTGTTTCTTGCCATAATTTAATTAAATCTTGATTGAATTCAATTTTAAAAGTTTTAAAAATTGAATATCACGTGATTTAATATGGGTGAAATGGGTCTGAGGACATGGCCTAGTTTAGGGTTACCCGATATGATCAGTAGTTAAATCCTGATTGATTTTAGGTAAACTGATTAAGTCAAATTGGGTCCAAAATTATTTCTAAACATTAGAAGGTCAAATTGATTCACTTTAACATGAGTTGATTATGTTAAGACTCATTGTGGCTTAGCGGTTGAGCTCGATTCAATAGGAAGTTTATTTTATTCGACTAAACTACTTTGGTGTCTAAGGCAGTCTCGATTGGTGGTTTGTAATTGCTCCGTTCACTTACTTGGCCAATTTCAATTGGTGTCTAAGGTAAGTTAAATAGGACCCCACCGATCTCACTTACCTGGCCATTATAGGATGGTCTTGAGTGAATAATATTGCTTGTTGATCTGGCTTCACCCATGTTAACCAGGTAAGTTAGTCATAAGATGTGTTGTCTCTTGCCTAATTAAGTCAGGCAAGAGTTGGGCTGACTGGAGTCAGGTTAGTCAGACATGTAATGTGCTGACTAATTTAATTCGAGACCTGAACCTAAACCTCCCCAAGTCAATATTGAGTCTTGGGTATTTCATTGTTGCATTTGATGTAAGTATAGAAGGGGTTAAGTCAACAAAAGACTAAAGCATATCTTGAGAAGTTGGGGCTTAGATTGGTAGCCAATTGGCTTTAGATCAAGTGGGAGTTTGTTAGATGTGGAAAGCCAATTGTTGGCTTACACATTGTGGTCAAGTGGGAGTTTGTTAGATGTGAAAAGCCAATTGTTGGCTTACACATTGTATTTTATCCAAGATTTATTTTGTACATGATCATCGTCATTAATAAATAAATTTTATTGAGTAATTTTTTTCATATATATTGATATGTCATATATCATCGATGGGGTTGATGGTCAATGATATATATCTTCAAGAGTTAAAAATTGAAGACATATATCATAATAGATTAACTCCTAAAACACTCCCAATCAATTAATCAATCATAGGGATGGTGATTGATTCAATCAGACTGGATCATGATCGTCTAGATACGAGTTTCTTGTATGTGGCATGAGTTACCAGGACGAGAATGTTGGTAGATGTAAGACATCGGTATCGAGCGTGACCATATGAGAAGTCAGTGGGATGTCTACTTACGTCAGTGACTTCTTGAAGATGTAGTGTAAGTGGTCCTCTACTTGAGATACTTCGACTACTCACATTAAGGTTCTTGTAGTTTGACTACATATTATCTTAAACCTCTTAGGCATCAAGGGCCTTGTTATGTACGCTGGTTGCAGTGATCTTAACGTAGGAGTAGAAAGTATTCGTTAGGGATCTATCAGCCTTAGTAGAAAGGGAGAAGTCCTATGCTGTTTAGGAGATTGTGTTCATAAATCTGTGGCCACGACAGGTGATAATGGAAAGAGTTTTCATGAGTAATCATAAGTTGAAGTCAAGTCAAATAAATAATGTATATGACCGGTGCCGAGGGTTTGAAAAGTTATCCTTGACCTAGCACCCTGTTGGGACTCTTGATAGAAGGATTATACTACATGGCAACTATATTTAGGGTTCCCTTTTTTTTACCTACTGACTTGCCACTACATATTGCTAGAGGTCATTAGTGGATAGTGAGAAGCTCACTGGAATCGATTAGGATCGTTGATTCTAAGTTTGAGTAGAGTCGAAATTGTTTCAACCCACCGAAAGGAGTTTCGATGTAATCGTAATGCTGATTAAGGATTATTCTCACTACCAGATAGGTTAGAACCTAAGGGGTCACACAGAATAGGGTATATTCTTTGGATAAAAATATTTTTTTGGCTCTTTGGTTGAAAATATTTTTTGGCCTAAACCGGTAAAATACAAAAAGATATGCTAGATGTGGGGTTCGAACCGATGACCACTTGTGTGTAGAATATCTTAAGTCTTCTCCCTTAACCACTCAAGTATTCTTTTGGTTTGGTTTCATTTAGTGAAAATATTTTTTGTCCTGAACCAGTAAAATAAGCATTTAATATAAAATATGTTAACGTGAAGGTTCGAACCCATGCGCTACAAGAGAATATCTAGGGACGTGCGCTCTATCTGTATTAGGCGTGCAGATAAACTCCATAGTTTCTCTCTCTTCTTAACACCGTGATTTGGAGATTTGATCTTCAAATTTGTTGCATATGGATATGCATCCCGAGCATTCTTACCCCTCCATCTAACTGCCCCTTCTATCCGCTCCTTCCATCTATAAATAGGGAGGGGATGCAGTCTTGAAAAGAGAACAGGATGAGAGGAAATAAGCATGAGAGTGATTTCTGAGAGGAAGAAGGTTGTGAGTCTTCTTGGTTGCCTCCAGAACGGGATCCAAAGATCCATCAGGATTTTTGATTCAGTTGAAGAGTTCAACATAATCAGGTAAGATTTAAATGTTAAATTTATCAAACACTAGATCTGATCCAAAATCATACAAATAATACAAATAATGAGAAAATGAATTTTAAATGAGATTTAAAATTTATTTTCTTATTTTTAAAATTTTAAATTGCATTCCTTCCGTTGTATGTGTTTGAATGCATCGGCACAACTTTAATCCATCAATTCGGTCACCTTCAGTTAACATATACATAGAAAGCTCCACAAATTTTGTTGTGCGATATGGATGGCTTAAGAGAATATAAAAACACTGTTTGATGTATGCTTGTGTTTTCAGAACAATTTGTCTTGCATGTTTTGAGAGCAATTTATCTTGCAGGTTAACTATGCCATATTAGCTTAGCTCTTGATAAAAGTTTGATAGATCAAATGATTCATTTCTTGGTCTGTTGGTCATATATATTTGTCCTGATTTGTTAGAATTTTGAGTATCTGAGACTTGTATTGGTATCCAAAACCTACAGCCATACTCGTATATAAGCAGTACCTCAAAGCCAATGCCATATTGTCAATAAACAATCTATCTAGAGGTAATTGTTTAAAAGTTCTCTTGATTTCTAAACAATTAGCTAAGAATAATGGAGCTCGGGAGTTTTCTTCATGTGCAGATGCATGTTTACTTATTTTGCTATAGCGATAATGGATTTTAGTAATGAATAGTCTAGCTCTTCAACCTGTTAAAATTATTAGTAGGCCTTTTGGTTACAATATTTATGCCCATTAAGTAGTTTTTCAAGTCTTCGTGTATTTGTTATACAATTTCCAGATAATAACACTATGGCTTCCTTTTCATTTGCTGGACAAGTTTAATTTCTTTCAACAAGTTGAAGTTGAAGAATCACACTGGACAAGGTCCAAAAGCTCAAAACTAAATTTTTGTTTACAAATTTCTTTGAAGCTCGTCCCACAGCTTCTTTCTCAAGCTTTTGGATTTCCAAGGAGGACCATCCCTTCAGAACTCTCAATTAACTGCTCTCTTTTTGTCCACCATTAAATTTTAGCAACTTATATGTTGATTTAATTGCGGGAGGGACTGCATATAAGATTATCTTTCCATTCGTATTCCTTTTCCACTGTTGCCAACTAAATGTTCCATTCAATAATCATGCCTTTGAAGTCGCATTACTCATGTATCATACTAAAATATATCTTTTGGTTCAGCTGGAGTAAGTCTACTCCAATTGTTGATGACTATGGATCATTAATCGATGTATACTCTTGCAGGTACCTTCTGCATCCAAATGTATATATTCTTAGTCCTTTTCTATTGGATGTAACTCTTAGACTTTTGGAATGATCTTTGAGCAATGGTAACATAGAGGAGGTTCATTCGATAAACTTCCAAGTAGGTTACCTTGGTAAAACTCACCAGATGCTGCAGCTGTTCAAGTAAGTAGGTGGCCACTTTCTTTTGCACAGGTCTGAGTGTATATGCGTCATGCAGGTACAGCAGAAATAACTACCAAACGGGTAAGGTGTTACAATCTTAAGGGTGATACAAGAACTTATTGTGCAAGGACTAAGATAGAAGTATAACTGCTTGTAACACAAAATATGGAAAACGCATGGGGTATGCAACGAAAACACTGGGAAAGCCATTATCTATGTGCTACCTGAGTTATCTTCTGATTTGATGCTGCGCTGCTTAAAATTCTTTCACATGTGTTTCTTTTTAGAATCTTATCAAATTGGACCTTTTCTTTCTTTTCTCTGAGGATACTCAACTAATGACATGGGAATCTAATGCAAAATTTTGTATTTAGGAGCTCTTTCTGAATATTGGGGAGGCTCAATTTTCTTTACTTGAGCTCAATATATGTTTAATCAATCGTCTATGCTTGAGTTCAGTAGTTTTCAGCAAGTCAATCTTCCTAATGTTTGACAGAGGCTTAGGATGGAAAATTATTCTTTTATTATTATTCATCTCAGTTTTTCAAATTCTATGTAATTTATGTGGAAGTAAATATGGTTTTCTGTCATGCAGTGACATTATGGCTTTGGCAAAAGATGACATGTATGCTGACATTCAGCTTGATCAAATGACCATGGAGCAAGTAAATCTACACTTTTGGCTTGTTTATACAATTGTTATTGTTTACCTGTAATCTACCTTGTTACCTGTAATCTACCTCTTATATTATTTTGGTGGCTAGTCATTAATCATGCTAGGTTGATACCGCATCTTTCAAATGATGCCTAGACCGCATTCTCTATAGTGCTCAGGTGGTATTGTATTCGGATGAGTTATTTATCTTTTATAGTAAAATAGTTACGTAACGATGACCTGTCAATTATGCAAACGAACTATATCTCTTTATCCATCATAACTTGTATCTTCAATTGACAATAACATAGATTTGACTTATTTTCATCATAGGACTAACACTTCAAGCACATAATGCAATATTGATTTTTTTTTAAAAAAAAGATCATAGTTGTTTGCAGAAATCCGTTCTCCGACTCGGGTGCGCTTGGCTCCTGATCTGGACGCGATCTCGTCGCCTCGAGAGGGAACTTGCAAGACAGTCCGCACGCAGAGGGTGCTGTAGGGGTTGCCCTCTACGGAGGACCCTCCGATACCTAAGTCAGTGGAGATTCACAGCAAGCAGATGTGAGGAAAAGACTCACAGAGGAATGTTCCTCCAGGCTCTTGTGAGAGCTCTAATGGAGTATGAGATTCAGTGAGTGAAAATGAATGCGTAAGGGGTTGTCTTAGAGTTTATGTGCATACCTGAGAGGTTGGAATGCTGTGGTATTTATAGGTGATCACCTGATTCCTTAGACGTGCCCTGGATGGGGTCTGAAAACTGTTAGTATTCGAATTAAGTTTGTTATGAGGCCGGTAGGGTCCATATCTTGTTAGTTAGGATCGACGGTTGGGAGAGTTGGTTGATGCCTTAAGGTTCAATGATCACATGGACCTAGGCCACTCTTGTAGGTCCTAGGCCACTTCTGGGCATGATTCATTGCTGGAATCTTATTCAGCTATAGTGGATTCGAACTCTCCCGCACTGGATTCCGCAGAGGTATTTAGAATGCGTGGTTTGGCCTGAATGAGGAATAACCTGGTTTTTCGAGGCATATAATGGATCGGCTCAAATGACCGAGGAATAGCTCGGCTCGGATGGCCAAAGCATGCGGATAGTTCGGGTTACCGAGGAATGGCTTGGCTCGGATGGCCGAAGCATGCAGATAGCTCAGGTTACCGAGGAATAAGGATAGCTCGGCTTAGATGGTCGAAGTATAAAGGTGGTCCGGGTTATCAGGGTGACTCGACTTCATCAAAGCTGATTTGACCTCGTTGCTAGAATGTTACGCCAGCTGGTCAGCTGGCTAGCAGGGTGTTTGGATTGAATTGGACAGCTTGAGGAGGAAACGCCTCATTTCCAACAAGTCGCGATAGCGGAAGTTCCGTGTGGCGGAAGTCCTTTATTTCTGGCGCCCATATCGAGGTTTTTGGCGTCTAGGGCTTCCTCTCTAAAGCGTTTATTTAAAGAGGTCCAGGCGATGTTGCTTCTAAGGTAACCTTAGACGATCTGGATAGGATCCGTCGTCATTATAAAGTTCCTCTGGATGTAGCCTTATGGGCGTCGAGGACCGAGCACCGGGTTTCAACCGAGCTAAGCCGGGGAGTCTTCTTCTACGAGGAGAGCTTGAGGGTAGGTCTCCGATTCCCTCTTCACCCGTTGATACAGGAGGTGATGAGGTTTTACAACATATGCCCAACGATGGTGGCTCCGAATACTGGCGCAATCTCATCGGGTTCATCTCGATGTGCAGTCGCGTTGGGGTGACTGCGACTCTTCTCCTATTTCGAGTTTGTTACAATTGGTTTCTAGGAGAGTTCTGAGTGGCTCTACATTGGCCCTCGAAAGTCATTTAAGATAATTTTGATAACCCTTCTTCGATAAAGGGGTGAAGTCCCGATTTCTCATTGCGAAGGAAACATTGGCTCGGATTTTCGAGAGGGTGGGCCAGTTATGTGAAGGATCCAGAGGTGCGTATGGAGTTGAGCGAGCAGGAGAAAAGGGATCTGGCTACCCTTCGCAGTGGTCAGGTGATCTCTGCGAGCACCTTGTTAGCAGAGGATGCTTTTTTCACCATCGGGCTTAGCTCCATCGACCCTCAGGGTGAGTCTCTATTCTAATGGTCAATCATGTTTATATGATCTTGCCACTGTTTAACTGAACATCGCTGTGTTTTCAGCCGAGAGGTCCGCGTTTGTGGGCCAAATAAGGAGGGAGATGGGCAAGCGCCATAGGAGCTCTGGCTTCGGGGATAGGCATAGGTCCGAGAAGAGGGCTCGTCCTTTTGGGTCTCGCTCAAGGGAGCTTAGGAAAGACGATGTTGGCCGCTGCTCCTTGCTTCAAAGAGGGAGGAGGTGAAAACGCCAGCTGTAATCGATAAGTCCTCCCTGCCGGAGGGAGGCGAGATAGTAGAGGAGGTCATGGGGGGAAGCTCAGAAAGAGCCGTCGAGGTTCCTTCCCTCCAAATAGTAGTTGTGTCAGATGATGCCGAGGAAACATCGCCAGTCGGTCCGGCGATCCTCCTGCCGGAGGTTCCTCAGTCACAGTGGTGAGGAGTCCACAGTGTATGAAGAGACCTCCGCTTAGGCGGAGGGGTCAGGAGAGGCAGCGGTGGCTACCGAGGCTCAAATGGAGCCACTTGTGAAGAGGTTGGTAGAGGTCGGAGTGCCTCCTATTGAAGGTCTCTCTGTTACGACATCAGAGGATGTCGTAAAAGAAATGGAAGTCCAAACGGAGTCTGCCAAAAATAGGGCGATACCGAAGAGGAAGAGGAAGAGGAGAAGGAATCGCTGGATGAAGGGGGTGTTCGAGTCGAGGCTCCTTCGATCGAGGCTGAAGCATTCGAGGCCTTGCAGGTTGGAGCTCTGACAGGGAAAGCTGAGCGGATGATTCCTGGGTCGGAATCCCCCAGCCGGCTCTTTGGCCATGAGCTCCTTCGTCCATAGCCCGGAGGTGGATGATATGCTCACGTCTTGATGAGGTCCGTTTTGCGTGCGGGAGGGAGTTCCTCGACGGACGAGCCTGCCACCGAGGATATCATCGAGGCAGCTTTCGATCGGCTCGGGGCACCGAAGGATGCTTTCCTTCTCCCCGAAATTAGCAATGCTACTCTCATGACGATGGCTTCAAACTACATCTCCCGGGTGAGTTACTGTACCGAGGTTGTAATTCTTGATTGGTCGACTGTGCCATGGTTTCTTACTTGTGTTTTTCTCGCAGCACGCCTTGGTCACAAGAGCGCTGATTTGGCGTTTAAATTTGGCCATTGGGGCTGCGCTCAGGTCAGGAAGGAGGCGGCCGACTTCGGGCGAGGGTGGATTCAACCAGTCGGCTCTCTAGGGCCTTAGTGTCCACTAGGGCAGATTTTGAAAGGGCGAGCGAGTCTCACGGCTTGCAACCGAAAGAGCCTCTCGGCTCGAAACCCAAGTCAAAGAGCTCCAGGGTTTGCGCGAGCAATCGGACAAGGCTTGCCTGGAGTTATCCCAATTAAGGCGAAGCATGACGACGACGTTAAGACCATGTAGCAGTATTTCGACAAAAGATGGAACCAGTTGAGGGCTAGTCATGCCGAAGATAGAAATAATTGGAGTAAGAGGCTCGAGGAGGAGGAGCGTAAGTGTCGGCGGTAGCGGGATCAGCTCGCGGATATGAATAAGGAATTCGCCTATATGGAGAATCGGCTAAAATGGCAAAATGAGCAGATTGCTCGGCTTACTGAAGATCTCAATTGATCTCGGCGGGAAGTTGGGGACAAGCAGTCCCGAATTGATGACCTCAAGGAGGGTCTTCAACAAAACAAGTCGGCCAAGCTGAAGGCCTTGGAAAGGGTTCAGGAGCTGAGCAATGAAATGGCTCGGCGGGAGGAGAGGTATAGTGTCTTTCCATTTGTTTGCTTTCAGTACTTTTCTTTTGTTCGTGGGCTCGAATGTTCTGATGTTTTTTCAGATGGGCAAAATCGAGTTCGAGGTGCAAGAGCAATTTAAAGCTCTAAGGGCGGAATTGTCCGTGAGTCGTCAGATGAACGTCGATCTCGGGCCAGTTAACTGAAGCCAATAACCGAATTGCTTCGGCTGTGGAGGAGTACAAGAGTTCTGCCCAATTTTTTGAGGAGCGTAGAGAGGCTTGTGCCGATGCATTTAGGTTCGGCGAGGAGGAGACTCGAGCAAAGATTTTTCGGGTGCATCCCGAATGGGATTTATCTTTTTTGGATGCCGAACATTTTGATGCCTGTACCCCGGGGGCCGAGGAAGCTGAGTATGAGGATATTTCAGACGTCGATCTTGACGCTATCTTGGGCCCTAATGAGGCCGCGGCTCCCGAAGAATGCCCTCAGCTCGCTGCTAAGGAATGAGGTTTTTCCTTCGACATTTGAAGTGGGTGAAGCGAGTCGAGTCCTCCGATGTTACCGAGGAAGCTCCTAGGACCGATTCGAGCCTGATTCTTAAGGGTCGCTCGTGTACTTTTGCTTCTCAGATTTATAACCTGGCCGAAACTTTTAATGAATGGATCTTTGTCTCCACTTGCTTGTCTTTTTGGATGATCTTTTTGTCGCGAGTTTTTCCAGACGGCAAACGAATCTATTCGTGTTCCTTTCCGGATTGAATGTCCTGTTTATTCAAAGTTGAACCGATTTGCTTTGCTGATGTAAGCTAGCTCGGTTTGAACTTAAGGAAATGTCTCGGTCGAGGCCTAGCAGATGGTTCGGCGCGCCGAAGCAGAGAATAGCTCGGCCAGAACCTTGGGAAACGTTCGGTCGAGGCCGAGGCTAGGCGGATAGTTTGGTCTATCGAAGTAAGAAATTGGCTCGTTTGGCCGAGGCATAAAATGGTTCGGCACGATACGACCAAAGACTGCGCGAGTACTTTGACTGGGGCCGAGATTTGGTGGATAGCCTGGTCTATAAGAAATCGTCTTGTTTCCCGCTCGGGCGGATGAGACGGATTTTTAATTTGCCGAAGGATGCTTTGTTTTTTGCGTAAGACATTTATCCCGTTGGCCTTTTCCAACATGGGTCTTTTTAACGTACGCGACAAGCATTCGATTGCCATTGGATGGCGTCGTTTTCACAAGGCATTTTCCCAGGCCTGCCCGTATCTCGAGGATCGACGGACGATTTCCTGCATTTAAGGCTCTTGATTCGAGATCAGAGGAAAATCTTTGCCTTTTGTTACGGCCTGGGAGGCGTGTTCGGCACGCTTTGAAAAGCGCCCTTTTATCCTGAACCGCCATGTGGTAGCGTGGCTACGGCGTTTTGAATCCGGGGCTTTCTCTTTAATGGCTGCTCCCGGTCTGTTTGCCTATAAAGCGGGGGGTGCCGACCGTGTTGGGCTATCTCCCAAGGCCCTTCCTTTCTGTGACTTGCAAGGGGTTTCCATGGCGTCTGTTTCATTGAGGTTGAGAGTGGGAAGACTGAGCTTTCCTTTTGCAAATAGGCTTGCCCAAGATAGCTGGGGCGACGAAGAAGCTGCTGAAGAGCAAGCTGTCCTCAAGGGAGGAATTCTCGGAGGTCATATGAAGAGCGCATGGGAGGCCCGCAGAGGGCATATGGGGAGCGCACGTATGCGCTTCCTGTGTGTCCTTTGTCACTTGCCATGGGGATCGCAGGAAATGCAGAGCATGCGCGTCCCATCGTGGCTAACATGAATTTCGCCTCCTCCCTCAGCTTGAATTCCTCAGTTCATTCGCCTGAGAAATCTTTTGCCATGTGAAGAGGGAGGAGGGGTGTGTTGGTCTGCTTGTTCCCTGCCTATATGCTTGGGCAGTAGCTAGCAGACCAGCATCCCACCTGGAGGGAAGGCATTTTCAGCATCGGCATCCACAGGTCTTTATCCCATTTTGGATCCCTTAATTCATCCAGGGGACCCGTGGATGGCTGGTTTTGCTCTTTGGCCTTAACCAGTGGCTCAACGGAGCTTGTCTGGTTTCTCTGATTTCTGGGTCGGATGTAAAGACGTCGTTATCGATCGAAGCTGCTCAGCCGAGCTTTTATTTGTTTGTATTTCCTGTGCCTTGGCGCACTTGTAATGCCTTGAGAGGTTGTAATCTTTTCATTAATAAAGAAAGTTTCTGCTCTTTCTTCTTTCAACATATGTTTCTTTTTCTGATGTAATTGTGTCGAGAGTTGCTACTCTCATTTTATGCTTTCCAATCCGTAGCATAATCTATAAGTTCAGTAGCATTCTTGCTACTTTATTTTTGCCAACATGTTATTTAATCCCCTATGGAGGAAGTGTTTATCTCTGTGTGGGTCAGAGAAAAGCCTGGGAGCCCTATGGACTTATGCAATAAACATGATCCTGTTTAAGGAATGATGTACGTATTTCTTTGAGGACAAATAATTTGCATAATCTTGCTAGTAAGCGGAGGAGAGTTACTAACCTCTGCCGAAGCATAAGAGGACGTCTTAGTCGCGTCAGAGTGTTTGGGAGGTCACTCGTTTAGGCCGAGGCTTCCAGAAATATATCACTCGGTTTGGCCGAGGCTTCAAATAATATATCATTTGGTTTGACCGAGGCTTCAAATAATATATCACTTGGTTTGGCCGAGGCTTCAAATAATATATCACTCGGTTTGACCGAGGCTTCAAATAATATATCAATCGGTTTGGTCGAGGCTTCAAATAATATATCACTCGGTTTGGCCGAGGCTTCAAGATTATATTTTACTTGGCGCTGCCAAGGTACGGAGATCGCTCGGCCCGGTCGAGGATTTATAAAGATTATATTTTACTTGGCATTGCCAAGGTACGGAGATCGTTGCTCGAATTGGTCGAGGCTTCAAATAATATATCACTCGGTTTGGTCGAGGCTTCAAGATTATATTTTACTTGGCGCTGCTAAGGTACGGAGATCGCTTGGCCTGGCCGAGGATTTATAAAGATTATATTTTACTTAGCGCTGCCAAGGTACGGAGATCGCTCGGCCCGACCGAGGATTTATAAAGATTATATTTTACTTGGCGCTACCGAGGATTTATAAAGATTATATTTTACTTGGCGTTGCCAAGGTACGGAGATTGTCACTCGGATTGGCCGATGCTTCAAATAATATATCACTCGGTTTGGCCGAGGCTTTCAGATTATATTTTACTTGGCGCTGCCAAGGTACGGAGTCCTCCCAGCCCGGCTGGGATATATTTTACTTGGTGCAGCCAAGGTCTGGAGATCGCTCGGCCCGGTCGAGGATTTATAAAGATTATATTTTACTTGGCGCTGCCAAGGTACGGAGTCCTCCAGCCCAGCTGGGATATATTTTACTTGGCGCAGCCAAGATCCGAAGATCGCTCGGCCCGACTGAGGATTTATAAACCTATCTCTCATCGTAGCCATCAACAAATGTAATTCAATGGACAAAGTAAATTCAGGGAGGGCATACTCTCACTGATGATAAATGCGGAGATTATCCGAGTTCCACATCTGGGGAATAGATTTTCCATTTAGATCTTGGAGCTTGTAGGTGCCGGGTCTGATCACCTCTGTAATTTGATAAGGACCCTCCCAATTTGGAGACAGCTTTCCTTGCTTCAGTGGCTTTGAGACGGATGCCTTCGAAGTACCAGATCATCCGGAGAGAAACTTCCTTTGACTTTGGTTGAATGGTAGCGGGCAACTCTTTGTTGGTAAGCCGCCATCCGGATCGGGCTTTCTCCATGACTTTATCTATCAAGTCAAGATTGGTTCGGAGTTGTTCATCATTGGATTCTTCCGAGTAGCCTTCGGTGCGAGGGGAGGGGAGTCCGACTTCAATGGGATAACAGCTTCAGTGCCGAAGGCATCTTGAATGGAGTCTGGCCTATGGGAGCCTTCTCGGTGGTTCGGTACGCCCACAACACGTGGTGGAGCTTCTCCGCCCATCTGCCTCGCGCTTGGTTGAGCCGAGCTTTAATTCCCTGCAATAGAGTTTGATTTGTTACCTCGGCCTCCCCATTAGCCTGAGGATATCCGACCGATGTCAGGCGATGAAGAATGTCATGATCCTCGCAGAACTCCCGAAACTTCGGATTATCAAATTGCTTCCCGTTGTCGGTGATGATGGTGTGGGGAAGACCGAAGTGGCAGATGATGGACCTCCACACGAAGTCTTTAGCCCGAGCTTCGGTTATCTGGGCGACTGCCTCAGCTTCAACCCACTTAGTAAAGTAATCAATTGCGACAAATAAGAACTTCCTTTGCCCCATTGCGAGGGGGAAAGGACCAAGTATATCCATTCCCCACTTGGCGAAGGGCCAAGGGGATGAGATGGAAGTCAGGTGAGCAGAGGGGAGCCTCTGAATATTTGAGTCGTTGGCATGCATTACAGGCTCGGACAAGGTCATCAGCATCTTTCTACATCGTCGGCCAATAATATCCTTGGCGTAGCACTTTGTGGCACAGGGCACGGCTGCCGAGGTGATTGCCACATATGCCTTCATGAACCTTCAAAGAGCATAATCGGCTTCTGATGGACGGAGGCATTTGAGCATGGCATGGAGAAGGATCGCTTATATAGCCGATCATCAATCAGAACATAATAAGATGATTGCAATTTCAACTTCCTTGCTTCCTTTCTATCAGTGGGCAGCAACCCTTCTTTGAGGTATCGGTGCAGGGGGTCCATCCAGGATGGTTCGGTGTTAACCTGCATCATGTGACCAATATCGACGATGCTGGGCTTCTCTAGGATTTCAGGTAGAATTTTCGCTTGAGATCCATCGACTCGTAGTTGCCAGGCGGAACAGTAGGTTGACGCGCGCATTTTCAGCCCTTGGATCTGGACAATTTTGAATTCATCAAAATAGGAAGATAGATCGCGCACCTTTTGGAGATATCGAATCATATTCGGCTCTCGAGCCTCGGATTCTCCCTGCACCTGGCCGGCCACCAATTGGGAGTCGGTGTAGGCAATCAACGTCTTGACTTTAAGCTCACGGGCGATTCGGAGTCCGGAGAGTAAGGCTTCGTACTCTGCCATTGGCCGGGAAGGAGAAGCGGATGCCATATTCAAAGGTCGAGCCTTCCGGACTGGTGATGACTAGGCCGGCGCCAGAACCACCCGCGCTGGAGGATCCGTCCGCATGGAGTAATCATGGGGCGCTGGGCTTTGGTTGTCCAGGTGAGTCCGTAACAGAGCCATCTTCGGGTATGGTGCATTCGAGGAGGAAGTCTGCTAGAACTTGGGCTTTAATGGCCGGATGCGGCTGATACTGAATGTCGTGCTCGCTCAGTTCGACAGCCCATTTGGTCATTCTTCCCGATGCTTCTGGATGATGGATAATTGCCTTGAGAGGTTGGTCGGTCAGGACGATGACAGTATGCGCCTGGAAGTATGGCCACAACTTTCGACCGATGTTACTAGAGCTAGGACCATCTTTTCGATCCGAGTGTACCTCGTCTAGCGTCTTTGAGTAGTTTGCTGACATAATAGACAGGCCTTTGGACTCTGTTCTCCTCTCTGGTTAGCACCGAGCCAACAGCGTTTTCAGAGACTGCCATGTACAGATTCAGCACCTCCCTGGCTTCGGGCTACTGAGAAGAGGTGGCGAGCCGAGGTATTTCTTGAGGTCTTCGAAAGACTTCTGGCAGTCCGGGGTCCACTAAAAGTTTTTGGCCGACCGAAGCACTTTGAAGAAGGGAAGGCATTTCTCGGCCGACCGAGCAATGAAGCGGCTGAGGGCTGCTACCCTCCCGTGAGGCGCTGCATGTCCTTGACTGACCTGGCGGAGCCATTTGCTGCGGGCTTATTTTCTAAGGGTTTACCTCGATGCCTCGTTGTGAAACCATGAAGCCGAGGAATTTCTCGAATTGACTCCGAAGGCGCATTTGGTGGGATTGAGCTTCATCTGATATTTTCGAAGTGTGGTGAAGCTCTCTGCAAGGTCCTCAATGTGCTGGGATGCCTCCTTGCTTTTTACCAGTATGTCATCAACATACACCTCCATGTTCCGACCGATTTGCTCTTGAAGACTTTGTTGACAGCCTTTGGTAGGTGGCACCTGCATTTTTCAAACCAAAGGGCATAACTCGATAGCAATAGATACCTCGGTCGGTGATGAAGGCGGTTTTCTCCTCGTCTTCGGGCGCCATTCGAATCTGGTTGTAGCCGAATAGGCATCCATGAAGGTTAGCATTTGATGCCCTGAAGTTGAATTCACGAGTTGGTCAATCCGCGGAAGAGGGAAGCTATCTTTTGGGCAAGCCTTATTGAGGTCAGTGAAGTCGATGCAGATCCTTCATTTGCCATTCGATTTCTTCACCATGACCACGTTCGCCAGCCAGTCGGGGTAACTAACCTCCGGATAAACTTAGCTTTGATGAGCTTATCCACCTCTTCTTCGATGGCTTTTTGGCGCTCTGGGGCGAAGCTCCTCTTCTTTGCTTAATGGGCCTGAATGTTTCGTCCACGCTGAGGCGGTGGACTAGGATCTGGGCTGATTCCAGGCATATCTAATGCAGACCAGGCGAAGACGTCGGCATTCCTTCGAAGGAACTCGATCAATTCTTGTCGAAGCTTTCCTTCTAGCTGCGATCGACATTTATAGTTCGGTCGGGCCAAGCCTCGTCGAGCGGTATCTCTTTCAGTTCTTCGGCGGGCTCTCCTCGTTGCTCGGCGAGATCTTCTCGAGCATCCAGCCCGTCCACCTCGGGCTTTCTGGATTGGAGGTCGGCAACAAAGCAATGCGAGCTACTATCTGGCTTTCTCGAACAACCCCTACTCCCATTCAGTGGGGAATTTCATGGCGAGATGGGGAATGGAAATGATGGCTTTGAGAGAGATTTGCCCCGGTCTACCGAGGATGGCGTTGTAGGGAGATCTGAGCTTGGTTACGAGGAAATTCATGAACACGGTAGCCACACGGGGCCAGGTGTCAGCTCGGACTGACAGAGCGATGACTCCTTCAGGGATTATGGAGTCACCTGTGAAGCCCACCAGGGTGGATTTCACCGGTTGAAGGCTTTCTACCTGGAATTTTGACCTACAAAGGCATCGAAATACAGAACGTTAACATAGCTTCCACTATCAACCAGAATCCGATGTATCATAATTGTTCATATTTAAAGATACAACCAGAGCATCATCATGGGGGGACTGTACTTCCCTAAGTCTTCATCTGAGAAAGTGAGCTCATCGACCCGAGCTTTCTTCGGCGGGTTCTCCTCCTCGCCTGGCCAAGAAGATGGGGATCCGGCCGTCGTTATCACATTAACATTGCCGATAATTGGGGGATTTGACGGTGGGAGTTGGCGAGGCTCAGGTTGGCGATTCTCTTCATTAATCGGCTCAGGGGGCCCCTGAACCGGTTCAGTCTACCTTGCCGGATCAATTGCTCGATCTCGTTTTTGAGCTGCCAACAGTCCTCTGTATCATGCCCGTAGTCCCGATGGAAGCGGCAGTACTTGGCCGGGTCCCTCCGAGCTCGTTGCCTTGAAGAGGAGGGGGTCGAGGAAGCTGACGCTCGATCTCCATCAGGATTTGCGCTCTTGGTGCGATAAGGGAGTATAGCGGTCGAACCTTTGGGCCGGACTCCGAGTTTGGTCCTGAGGTGGCGATGGAGGAGCCGGTGGCGAGGCGGGCTAGCGCGGCGGCGGGCCCGCTGCTTGTCCTGGCCCTTTGCATCTTTCTTCTTCAACTGCTCGGCCCGGGTTGACCTCCTCGATTTTTCACCCTGGCGATTTGTCCGCAGGGACATCATGTCCGAAAGGCTCTTCGGGTAATTCACCTTCAAAGCCAGGTAGAAGTCTTCCTCCTTGGACACTCCTCCGGCCAGGGCGGACATGGCCACCCGTGGTTGAGATGGTCGACTTCTAGGAGGGCCGTGTTGAAGTGGCCAAGGTAACTCTTCAGCGACTCCTTCTTTGCTTGATCTCGGAGAGGGAGTCGGATCTCCGTCGCTGGCGACGGCTGCTGACGAACTGGCTAATGAGCAGACAGCTTAGCTCGTCAAAAGAATCAATGGAACCTGGTTTTAGGTTGTTGAACCTGGTTCGGGCAGATCCCCTTAAAGTGGAGAGGAAGGCTCTGCACAGGATCGCATTTGATGCTCCGTGGAACATCATAATGGATCTGAAGCTGCTGAGGTGGTCGTCGGGATCGATGGATTCATGATATGGCTCGATGGTAGGGAGCTTGACATGAGGGGGAATCACTTCCCTTATGATCCTCTCGGAGAAGGGGATGCCCTGCTCCGCTTTCGGCTGGGATGGAGGAGCTTGCCTGGCGGCGTCCAACTTCCGACACCACTCTTGCCGCATCTCCTCCATCTGTTGTCAGATCCCTTCATCCAAAGTGGTACGAGGGATCGGGCATGGAGAATATGGTAGCAGTATCGAATCCTGGGAAGACACCGGGGAGAGGGAGCGAACCCGCTTGGATCTGAGCGGGTTCTTCCCTCCAGTTCGCTGCAGTGCCGGCTTCGCCTTTGTGGGCCGGTGACCGCGATCGACCGCCTCACGGATCGGAAGAAGAAATTGCTGGCGGGGCAGGGGCCTTTGAGAGGTGGCCTGGTCTTAAGCTTCAAATGTAGCTCTCTTCTGATTGGCCATTAGAGGATGCTTTGCTCTGATTTTTGAGTCTTGTCTTCTAGATCACGAGTTTATGGGACTTGAGGCCCTTCCTCTAGCGCCAATCTGTTGCTGCGGAAATCCGTTCTCCGACTCGGGTGCGCTTTCAGCTCTGATCTGGATGTCGATCTCGTCGCCTCGGGGGGGAACCTGCAAGACAGTCCGCATGCAGAGGGTGCTGTGGGGGTTGCCCTATGCGGAGGACCCTCGATGCCCAAGTCAGTGGAGATTCATAGCAAGCAGATGTGAGAAGAAGACTCTCACAGAGGAATGTTCCTCCAGGCTCTTATGAGAGCTCTAATGGAGTAGAGATTCAGTGAGTGAAAATGAATGCGTAAGGGGTTGTCTTAGAGTTTATGTGCATACCCGAGAGGTTGAAATGTTGTGGTATTTATAGGTGATCATCTGATTCCTTGGACGTGCCCTGTATGGGTCTGAAAACTGTTAGGATTCGAATCAAGTTTGTTATGAGGCCGGTAGGGTCCGTATCTTGTCAGTTAGAGGATCGACGGCTAGAAGAGCTGGTTGATGCCTTGAGGTTCAATGATCACACGGATCTAGGCCACTCTCATAGGTCCTAGGCCACTTCTGGGCATGATTCGTAGCCTGGAATCTTATTCAGCTATAGTGGATTCGAACTCTCCCGCGCTGGATTCCGCAGAGGTATTTTGAATGCCGTGGTTTGGCCTGAATGAGGAATAACCTGGTTTTCCGAGGCATAGAATGGATCGGTTCGAATGACTAAGGAATAGCTTGGCTCGGATGGCCGAAGCATTCGGATAGCTTGGGTTACCGAGGAATGGCTCGGCTCGGATGGCCGAAGCATGCGGATAGCTCGGGTTACCGAGGAATAAGGATAGCTCGGCTTAGATGGCCGAAGTATAAAGGTGGTCCGGGTTATCAGGATGACCTGACTTTATCAAAGCTGATTTGATCTCGTCGCTAGAATGTTACGCCAGCTGGCCACTGGCCAGCAGGGTGTTTGGATTGGGCGCGACCCATCGCTGAGCGATCAATAATACAATAACGATTTTACCCTTCATCAACAGTAAAACCGTCTTAAAATCATACGGGATGCTGTAACTTTGGTGTACAACGCCATGATGTACCCAATTCTTCTACATGACATAATGAAAAGAAAAAAAAATCAATCTCTTTTCTCTATTCAAAGCAGATTGGTAGTAATAAAATCAGGCTGTTTTCCTATTTACCCTTCGGTGATGTTGTCACTCCACTGAATCTGGTTTCAGGCTCTGGAACAAGTATACCAGGCAAATGGCCGCAGACGGTGCCACACTTGTTTGCATTCAACTTCTTTCCGTGAGATTTTGGAGCTACTCTCTGAGCCAGGTACCTGCCAGAGAATCTAGGATGACTCGTGGAATTGCACAAGCGTACACTCGCGTGCATGCACGCACACACATCATTTATGAGATCATGAATAGCTCTGTTGAGGTAACATGTCTTCTTCTTTCAGGGGTACGGCGTCTTGTTGTTGTTGATCCCAGAACAAGATTTGTGGAAGGCATGATTTCATTGAGAGATGTATTCAAATTTTTTCTAGGTTGATGTCCATCAGATCAATTAACAAAAAAAAAAAAAAGAAAGAAAGAAAGCTATGTACTTGTACTATCAGTTTAAAGCTATTCTAATTATTCTCGTGTTCCTTGCAATATGATGTGTACAAAATGAATTATCCTTTTGGTAAATACAGTGTGTCTTCTCTGAATGTGAAAAGTCTAAGGTAAAATGGTCGGGCAAGAGAGCTTCAGAAATATGAAGACTGTAGTGGAAGAGCATTCATCCGGGCAAGCACCAAAGCTGCTTTTTCTTCAGTTGATCTTCTCTGAGGAAGTGGATGAGGATCCCCCTTGCCCGCAGAGATTGCTCTCTTGGGATTACTGAATGCATCAAGATCTTATGCAAGAGGTCTAAAGCCACCTCCTTGGTGGAGAGGGACCCTTTGTCCAGCACCTCGAGAATTGCTGCCATACCCTGCTTCTCCAGTATGACTGCTGCTGCAGCTGAGAGATTGCCATCATCTTTGAGCAATGTATCAAGTGCCTTTAGTGCAGCTTCTGAGGCACTGGACGCCGGCTCGCTCACCACCGTCCGCACCAGTGGCCCCACTGCGCCATTGTTGACAAGGCACAATGCGTGCCGAGATGAGCATGTGGAGCGGTGGACAGCGCAGTGGCTCTCATGCGGTGCTGGAGTGGAGGAACCGCAGCATGATTTGAGCTGGAGGAGCCTTCTGAGCTGTAACACTGGGAAGAAGCCCTCTGCCTGGTCTGCCTCAACAGTAGTGGTTGCAGTGGCTGCTGGTTGGCTGGATTGGGACAGATGGCATAGAGCTGTGGCTGTCCGCTCCTTGGCGAGAGAGCTGCCTGTGGAAAGGACTCCGATGAGAGATGGACTGAGCTCGAGCTTGGACACTTGCCTCTGGAGCTCTGGCTTGCTTGGCTCGGTGTAGCGCAGCAGGGCGGCCAGGGCATTCTCCAGCAGGCTTTTATTGGATGTATTATTAGCCAATGGTGGTTCCCTTGTCATCCCTTGGTCAGTGGCGCAGATCACCTCGTGGATGGCCCTCAGAGTTTCTGACTTGCGGAGCATCTCATCGATGGTGGCGTCATCGGATGGAAGCCAGCCAATGATTCCAGCAGCTGCTGATCTCTCCTCAGTGTCAGTAGAACTGGTGAAGATGTTGACAAGGATGGTGATCACAGTCTCTTTTAGAGGAGACGGGGGCAGTGGAACTCCAGCAGGATTGTCTTCAGCGATGCAGTATATCAGCTTCAGTGCTTGTAGCCTCACCTCGCTTCGGGAATCTCCTTCAAGGATGGAGAAGAGATGGGCTATCACACTCTCGTCACATCGAATCAGGAGCCGAGCATCCTCTGATTTCTGAGCCAGCAGCAGAAGCAGGTGAAGGAAGGAAGCCTTGGTCCGAGAAGTGGCGGTGGATGCAAGTTGGAGGAAGACATTGATGTTGTGCTGGGAGTGCAGCTCCTCCAAGCTTGGATTGGTCTCGTAGTCATTTGGCTCGCTGGCTCTCACTAGCAAGAGGAGGATCTCCATGGCTTCCTGCTTCGACTGCTGGTTGGAAATGGTCGACTGCATTAGGCCGACCAATGCTGGGATTGTGTTCCTGTCCGAGAGAAACTTTCTCATCAATCTGGGGAAGGCCAATAGCTTTTTGATGCAAAGGAGGCATTTCAACTTGTAGTCCTGATGGCTTGAGTACAGTAATGTCTTGGTGAGTGCGGTGATGAACTCCTCATTTTCGAAGTGTATCGCACTGCGTTCCCATAGATGCATCCTTGTCAGTTCTTTGGCCATGTTAGCTCTGGTCTCTGAATTACCTGACTTGAACCAACCCAAAGAAGAGCAGCAGAAGAGGTATTAGTGATAAATGTGAAGAAAGCATTCATGGTGCTTGTAGCTCTAGCTCATTCAAAAGAGGTTATATTATTTATCTTTCACCTTGCTGGAAGCAAGCGACGAAGGGTTCCAAGTGCCCAGCTTCCGCCATCTGGATGACAAAATGGGTGTTGGCGGAGAGGTTACCTAGAACCTTGGAGGCTTTCTGGGATATGTCAGGATTGGAATTTTGGAGCAGAGAGACCAAGGTGGGGATTGAATCCTTGGTCTTTCCGATCATCTCTGCGTGCGCTTCGTTCTCTGAGAGCTCCAGCAAGAGAGCAAGGCCTTCTGGTTCCGTCTCGCCTGTGCAGAAGCGCTTCACAATGCAACGAATGACTCCTCTCTCAGCAATTGCTCTCTGTTAATCTGAAATCCATGAGCCACAAATCCAGGGCAAAGAAATTTTCTCGCAGGAAGTGGGGCAGTTACCTTGTTTTCTTCGGAGTAATGGGCAAGGTGGTAGACGCACTTCAGAGCTGCCTTTGTGTTAACCGCGTGCGCATTGGTTCTCAGTAAATCCACCAGCTTTGTGGCAATACCTTGTTGTTGCGAGACTTGAGCTATGTGACTGGTGTTCTCCATTACAGCTTGTAGAATCTCAAGTGCTTCATTCAGCACATTGGGATCATCTGAGGCCAAGTTGGATATTGCAATCTGTAGTCTGAACTTGGCATCTCTCTGCTTCCATTCTTGAATGGAACTGCGAAGCGTGATGTTCTGGGTAACGTCCAGAGAAGGAAGCTCCATACTGCAGGTCGGGCACGTCCTCATGCCAATTTCGAAGTATTTGAGTATGACCTCCTCTCAAAGCTATGCCCACAGACGATGGCGACCGGGTCTTTCATCAGCTCGCGGCCAAGAGGGCATGTGAAGGAATTTATCAGGTTGTTCTTCTGTGGGCTCATCATCATGGTGATGGTGGTGGTGGTGGGGCTCCGCTGGCGGCGGGCTCAGGACCATCTCGGAGCTGGACAGCAGAGCTATCAGCTGCGATAACTGGAGTGCTTCGGCGTGACGCTTTCGAGCTTCCATGTCTTCCTTCTCCCGCTTCAGAAGGGCGATTTCGTTTCTTAAAAAGGAGACATTTGGTGGTGCAGCACCAACAGCGTCTGCAATCCGATGCAACAACATCATGGTATCGTCATGGTCTCGGCTCCTCCTCCTGCTACTGCTATTATCCTCCTGTCCAATGAATTTCTCTATCTCAGATACATGGCCTCGGTTGCAGCTGCTGATTTGAATTCGACGGACTCCATGCCGCGGATGATCTCATCAACCTTGGATTTCAATTGCAGCACCGAGTCGAGATTGGCCAAGGAGAGTTTCTGCATGGTGCTGGCGATCTCGCCGCCGACTGCTTCAGCTGGGTCAGCATGGTCTTGGACTTGAGCAAGAGCTGAAACCGGCTCCCTGAATTGTAGCCTTGATGATATCGCTGGCTTTCTTGACCTGAGCTCCCAATTCCTGTAACGCGACCCTCATGGCCTCCCACTCGGACTTGTCGTCGATCCTCTTGGCATGGAGATCGTGGAGCAGGGTCTTTAGCTGGGTGACATGCTTGGAGAACTTCTGAAAGCTTTCCTTTTCCAGTGCAACATCTTCAGCCTGGGTGATGAGCACTGACAGAGCATCCACCATCCTCTTCAAGAACTCATCTCTTACACTACTAAATCCTATTCCTATGAGATCCATATATATCTAGGAATGAATATTTAAATTCGAGCTCCCAATGATTGTTTGCCTCCCTCCCTCCCTCACGGATGCTTGACTGCTCTGAATTCAAGAAAACACTATCGATCAGAAAGAAAGAGAGAACAAGATTCAAATGAAGCTTGTACGTGGACTGTTCATCACCTGTACTAGCTGTCTCAATCCGGAGAGAGAGGAGAGGAGGAAGAAGAAGAACTGCAGGCAACGAATCTCTCATCCTCCGGTTGAGAGGGGGGGAAGCATCTCTTGACCAAGGTTTAGAAGGAAGGAGGAGGAGGGAGGAGAGACCGAAGAAGAAGGGTGTCTAACGAGTGGTTGGTTGCGCACTTGCGCGTTGGGATGAGGAATTCTCTGGGTACCTCGAAGTTCAACGAGAGAGGGCCAGGGGGGGGTGGTAGGACTAGGGAGGGTCAATGGAACTCGGGGAACTAACTCTAGATGGTGGGGCCCAACCGTGTGGAACGTTTGCTGGCGGGTCCACCGGTGTGAATGGACTGCTGGTTCCTTCCAATCCACGCGGCGTTGGACTTTCATCACCACCGTTCGAAACGTGGATCAATTCAGCTGTCTCATGCATGCTGAAAGGGCCGTCTGATGCCATTTGGTATATCACTCTTGTCTTGTGACAATTGCTCCGCGTTGACGTGACCTAAACAGTACTTGACCACCAGAGCTTTTTTTTTTGTTTTGCTTCTTTCTTCCTCCTCTTCTTCCTTGCGTACGTACAGCAGAGACTTGACTTCCATCGCATCGCCTTGGATCATAATTGTGGATTGATTATAAAAGTCATGGTATGTTTAATGAATAGATGATTCAATTTAACGAGCTTAACTTATTAATTAATTATAAAATAGTTAGATGTCGATTTATTTAACTTATTAATCAGTAACACAAATGATTTGAATAAAGGGAACAATTCGAATCAATCCAATCTAATTATCTATTTAAATAGATTAAATAGGTAATTAAGAATACGAAATCTAAGTTCAATCGATTTAACATATAGATCAAGATGAATCAACTTGTATATGGATTGGATAAATGGGTTAGGTCTAATATTACCATTCATAGCGTATGACATGGTCTCCTCGTACGTGATCACAAGTCCAACCTCTCTTGGCTTGGAAGCCAAGCAACGAATGTTACTTTAAAGAAAGACAACAAACTCACCATTGGGTTGGGGTCGCCACGTTAATATCATGCATATTTGACCATCTTTCCCCATGATGAAGCTTCGGTGCAGTTGACCATGTATTTGATGTGCGTTCTCACTTAATAACAAATATATATATATATATATATATATATATATATATGTTTTGTTAACCAAGCGAAATTATTGACTGCACGGCAAATGGTAGCTAAATTTTGTCTTCGTACTCTTGACGTAGTAGTTTGCACTTTTTTTGTCCCCCGTGTTGGTATGCAAGCTAAGAAGGTCAAGAATTATGGCAGCTAGCATCTTTTCCTTTACGCGGTCCCAGAGGACTGGGGGATAGATTCAGGCCACTGAGACCTTGTTCCTAAGCTCGTCGCATCACGTGACCTAATCTCTCTCTTTAATCTTTATCTTGTCAACGTTCAATGCCGTCTACTTTTTAAGCGATGAAACTGGATGGAATTGGAAAGTGCCATCGGTCCAGTAGTATCTTTCTCAACATTGAAAACTCCTTCGAGCATTCATTTGATACAGCGTACTTGGTTCCTCTCTTCTCTTCGATTGCGTGGGAGAACTACTCTACAGCCCCCTCAAAAAGTCTTCTTGCACGCAGATGACTTCTTGGTTACAGCTGTTTCCTTCAAACTTCTCATCTTAAGGCCATATATATATATAGTCTCGGTTCAACCATGCTGCCAAAAAGCGAGCTCCATGGCCAGATGTCATGAATATGACCCAATCTTACCGTAGCCATGGTCCAAACTAGCTAGAACCATCATCCTAGATTGAACTAGTCTATCAAGGCCGGTCTTATCTCAGCTGCTATCCATCTGTTCGCCTCATAATCTAGTCAATCAACCACGTGGTAGATCAGAACTATTTTAGAATTTTTCTCTAAACTCTGTGTCTGCTTTATTGTTACAATAAACATAATTTCTAAAAGTTTGATTTTCTGAAAGTAATATGATAACTGTACCCGTTGCTCGCCGTCATCTATATTTTTTTTTTTGTTACGAGCAAGCATCACCTGACACGAATCAAATTTAAAAAAAATCAAAGTACATGATTTGCTGCAAAATAATAAGAGGGCATGGGTCATCAATATACCATTCCCAAGGACTAGTGTTAGTGTGTGCCCTAAATCCAATTGGATAAGATGCTAGTTTGTACACATTTCTTTATGAATGCAAATCAAATTTATTGGTTTCTTTATCTATCTAGGTATTTTTCATATATATTAGATATATTTTTCTGTGAGATAAATCCAAAAGAATGCGAACTGTGCATATGAATTTGTAATAGAGATTACAAATTGTGAGATCCAAAATTGCACATTATGGTTCGATTCTTTAAACTTCCCTAGTCGATGCGTAGACAGGATTGGACACTGTCGAACGCCGTTGAGACTAGCACACATTGCATATCTTCACCCTTGTGGTGTGCAGCTGATCTTGCAAGCTGAAGTATGAAGATACTTGGATATGGTGTGTGGATGTTCGTTATTGTAACGATACATTGGATGACCCGCACAGAGATCCCATATGGATATTCTATATAGTGTCGATGGTTGATCTTTGATGATGGTGGTGCGAGTGATCCTTTGACTTGAGATCTTCATTGCACCTTATGTGGAATATCATGCTTTGACGATATGCAAACGTCGCTCTAGCCAAGGGTGTCAAATATGATGTCGATTGGGTATGATATGAAGCACATGAAGGTGGTGTTTGATCAAGACAGGATTCGTCTCCCTTGATAGAAAGGGTTATATCCCACGGCCACTTGATGGATTAAATTGACTGTTAAATCCTTGAAAGGTTGAGTTGGAATTCGAAATGGTTTCGAAGTTCTAATTCATATGAGTCAATTTTTCTGAGATCAAGTAAACAAAGATCAATTATATGGTTGACACATTCCATACCACTGATTGATCTGGGATATGTGACGAAGGGATTGAATCGTACGGTAACCGTTCATGGACAGGTGTTGATGACCACGTCAACAAACCCTTAACACTTGGATGGTCATGATGCTTTGCTAGAGGCCGCTCATGATCTATAATCAGGGATTCTTTGACTTAATCAAAGAGTTGATTTGGTTAAAGAATTGACTTGGACAAGGTGTTGATCAAGTCATCCTTAGGGTCAATATTAGGGACATGATTATTACCAACGTGTCAAGGGACCTAATGGGTCACACGCATTAAGAAGATTTTGGATGAAGTTAAAATGGGAATTAAGTTGGACTTAATTCAAATCAGATAACCAATAAATTAGGATTGTGTTTGACTCAATCTTAATGAGAGAACATGAAATTGATGAATAGGATTCATTATAGAGAAAAGAATTTTTTGTTCAAAGAGAGACCTTTTGTACATGAGATGTACATATGAAATCCATTAATTAGGCTTGATCCATGTGATGGATGGCTTAGATTAATTGAGATTAATAATATGGTATTTAATTGGGTCCATATGATGGCATGATTTGATTCATGGAAACCCAATTAAACCGAGGGCTGAGATCGTGCCACGTGGAGGATGGATCCATGCCCATGTGATGGACATGACCCATCTCCACGTCATGGAGGAGTGAACCCCATGATTTGGGGCATTCTCATGAAGCCAAATTCAAGGTTGCGACGTTGGTTTCATGGGATAACCAATTTCCTAATTTTTAGGGATGTGGTTTGGTGGTTGTAATCTTAACATTATCATGATAAAAATATCCTAAATTTGTTAGGATAATTGTTATCAACTTGATAAGGTTGAATGGTTAGGTGGTTGTGATAAAATCCTTTTTTTATGGAACCACACAACCTCCTTTTTCATGTATAAAAGGGAGAGAAATACCCCCTTCAAGATATACACCGAACTCCTCTCTTCTCTCTCTTTGGATGCCTAACACCTTCTTCTCTCTCTAAAATATCCTTTCTCTCTCTAGGACGTCCCTTTCTCTCTCTTGATTGATCAAGATTTGATCTTGATCAAGAAATCCTTTTTATTTGGAAAATCAATAGAAAAGAAAAGAGGTGCTAGCACCCCTCGCAAGAAGGTTATCATCCAATCCTGAGAGGACATCATCAAAAGATCTTTGCATGGATCACCGTTAGAGGCCGACGCATGGACGGCTAGTGGTAAATCGTTTACCGGCTTCATCGGGCATCATCCCCAATAAAGAACACATGTATGATCTATTATTATAATCATGTGTTATTTCTTGTTAACTGAATCTGTTCCCTGAGGATCTTGGGCTTTGGGAAATAAATTTGTATTTATTTTTATTTTCGCTGCGTGTTATATGAATTTGATTCATATAAAATATACGTAATTCTCAACAGTGGTATCAGAGCCTCCTCAGGCTTCAAATTCAGTTAATTTGATAGATTACTTGAGTTCTAGTTTTTATAAACATAGATCTAAATTTTACATGCGATGTAAAATATAAATATTGCCATATGATGAAGATTAAATATTTAATAAGTTTATTATATGATAATAAATATGAATTATTTAGATTTGATCATGTTAAAAATTAAAAATTATGATTTATGTATGACATAATCATAAAGGCTGAAATTTAACATATCATGTTTAGAATTTAATTTTGACATAATAAATAACATGATTAAAATCTGAAATAATTATATTGATGGAGATTAAATATTTAATAAGTTTATTATATGATAATAAATGAATTATTTAGATTTGATCATGTTAAAAATTAAAAATTATGATTTATGTATGACATATCATAAAAGCTGAAATTTAACATATCATGTTCAGAATTTAATTTTGACATGATAAATAACGTGATTAAAGTCTAAAATAATTATATCATGATAACATGATAATCAAGATTAAAATTAAAATTTTAAATTTTAACATGTTATCATGTTAGGGATGTTATGATAGAGACCAATTAGGATTTTATGTGATGAAAACAAATTTATCATAACAGATAATGATAAGACAAATATAAAATAAATTGTTATAAAATATTTGACACTTATCATAAATCCCTAAAGATCACTATCTTATCTTATCATAATGTGTAATAGATGATAAGGTTTAAGAAAAATTAGATTTAACCATATCATTGTTTGATCCTATGATTCCATAATTGATCAAATCAATTGGGCTTAACTACAATGGTGTCTAGAAAGGTGCGATCATGGTTTTTAATTGCTCCGTTCGCTGCCTGGGAAAACCCATTCAATGGGATCGAAGGGTATGCTAAATAGGATCCCATTGATCAGCTGATCTGGCCATTGTTAAGGAAAGCTCTTAATTGATTAGATCAATTAAGGTTAATCAGGATGGTAGCAATTGATTTGGTCACATAATTAGGGTTCCCATATTAGATAGTGATCAGGATCCTAATTTGATTAGGAGTCCCAATCATAAGATTGGATCTTATGAAATTTAGGTTAATTGAAATTAATCTAAAATTCACATATAGGATATGTAACCTAGCATGATACAAATGTTGTACATGCATGATGGGACCTAAATGCGCTAAATCCCTCCACGAATATTAAGTCATTAGCCTTCCATTGTTCACATGATACAAAATCATTAGGGCATGAGATTTGTTGTGCCATAGCCAAGATCAAGTGAACCTATGAGTAGTTGATTGGGGAACAATGGGTTGACTTAACTAGGTTAGCTGGCATAATTGGCCATAGTCAGGGTCAGTCTAATCTAGAGGCAAATTTAGGGTGATCACATCAGATGTGATTGACAAGGCAATGTCCCCTAAATGATCTAGGAGTCACATTTGATGTGATTGATACAAATCTACCTAATTTGGCTTACTAAGATTTGTTGTGCCATAGCCAAGGTCAAGGTAAGTCAATTTGAGGGTCCTAGCCCACTAGAAAATTATTTGATAATTTTTTGAGATTAATAGAGAGGGCTATTGAGCTCGATAAAATAGTGGGAGAAATCGATTTAATTAAAATGTTAACATTTCCATATTAAATCGATGATTTGCATTCATAATAATTGACTCGTTCTATTTTTTTTCAGTTATTAGAGACACCATGAGTGTGAACATCAATCTCAGAGGTATCCTAGAATCCAACAAGCTAACCGGACCTAATTTTCCTGATTGGCTAAGGAATATCAAGATCGTTCTACGATCTGAGAAAATCCTATATGTCCTTGATGAGGCAGCACCAGAGGTCCCACCTGCGGATGCTTCAAATGAAGTTCTTCTGGCATACAATCGGCATAAAGATGCTGAAGAGATGGCCACATGCTTGATGTTAGCATCTATGTCACCAGATCTTCAAAAACAGCATGAGCATTTAAATGCTCATGAGATTTTGATGCACCTGCAAGAGTTGTTTGGTGCACAATCTCGCTATGAGAGGTTTCAAACCTCCAAGAGTGCACCTCGCTATGAGAGGTTTCAAACCTCCAAAGAGCTGTTTCAGTGCAAAATGACTGAGGGTTCATCAGTGGGTGAACACGTGCTGAAAATGATTAATTTGATTGAGAAGTTAGCGCGATTGGGTTTCATAATGGACCATGAACTGAGTATCGACTTGGTTTTACAGTCATTGCCTCCTAGCTATTCGCATTTTGTGTTGAATTTCAACATGAACAGACTTGAGGCTACATTGCCAGAGCTTGCAAATATGCTGACTAATGCTGAGCCTAGCATCAAAAAGGATAAAGGGCAATTGATGGTTGTAGAATCTTCAGGCACTCAGAAAAAGTGTCTGAAGAAGAATAAGGCCCAAAAGGCCAAGACAACCAAGCGAACAAAAAGCATTAAGAAGAATATAGCCAAGAAGGATGCAGCCAAAGGAAAATGTCACTTCTGTAACAAGGATGGGCACTGGAAGCGTAACTGCAGGGCTTATTTGGCAAGTCTAAAAGAAAAAAGCATACTGATGCTTCAACATCAGGTACATTCATAATTGAGATGTATTCTTCTATTACTTCTTATTCCACTTGGGTATTGGATACCGGTTGTGGGTCTCATATTTGTACTAATATGTAGATGATAAGAAACAGTAGAAGACTGGGAAAGGATGAAGTGATTCTGCGCATGGGAAATGGAGCAAAGGTTGCTGCATTAGCTGTAGGAATTTGCTTTTTATCTTTGCCCACAGGGCTTGAAATAGAACTTAGTAATTGTTACTTTGTGCCGAACATAACAAAGAATATCATATCCGTTTCATGTTTAGTAATGAATGGGTATTCTTTTGAAATTGGAAATAATGGTATTTCTATTTTTCGGAACAAAATGTTCTTTGGTTCTGCTGAATTGTTCAACAGAATTTATGTTCTTAATCTTCAAGCCCCTATTCTCAATATTGAATCAAAAAGATTAAAATCAAATAATTCTAGGGATTCATACCTATGGCATTGTCGTTTAGGCCATATAAATGAAACTCGTTTAGCGAAGTTACATAAAGATGGATACTTGGGCTCATTCGATTGGGAATCGTTTGAGGAATGCGAGTCATGCTTACTTGGCAAGATGACCAAGTCACCTTTTACCGGAAAAGGCGAGCGAGCAACTGAATGTTTGGGTTTAGTACATTCGGATGTATGTGGACCCATCAACATTCAAGCCATAGGAGGTTTTTCTTATTTCATCACGTTCATAGATGACCATAGTAGATGTTATGTATATCTGATGAAGCACAAATCTGAAGCCTTTGAAAAGTTCAAAGAATTTAGATGTGAAGTAGAAAAACAAAATGACAAGAGTATTAAGATACTTCGATCAGATCGAGGTGGTGAATACTTAAGCCATGAGTTCATAGATTATTTGAAAGAGAATGGAATTCTTCCTTAATGGACTCCTCCTAGTACACCACAGCATAATGGTGTGTCAGAAAGGAGAAATCGTACACTATTAGACATGGTAAGTTCCATGATGAGCCTTGCAGATCTTCCAAAAATATTTTGGGGTTATGCGCTAGAAACTGCCGAATATACCTTAAACCGAGTTCCATCTAAATCGGTCAACTCCACTCCCTATGAGATATGGTATGGAAAGAAACCATCCCTTAATCATTTAAGGGTTTGGGGCTGTTATGCTTATGTAAAGCGTATGAATCAGACAAGCTAGAAGCTAGATCTGATAAATGCAATTTTGTGGGATATCCAAAACAAACAAAAGGATATTGCTTCTACCACCCACTTGAGAAAAAGGTGTTTGTCTCAAGACATGCCATATTTCTAGAGAATGAGATTCTCACAATGGGTAGTGGGAGTAAGATTGAACTTAGTGAAGCTCAAGAACTACAAATTAATATTGACCCATTAGATGGAATGGAGCATATGCCGAATATAGTGGGAGTTGAGCAGGAGACTCAACCCACATTCAGGTAGACGTTGCATGAAAAGCAACAGGTGGCTCCAAGTACACACCAGCTACGTAGATCTAGTAGGACAATTTGCATCCCTAAGAAATATGCATTTCTTATAGAGGATGATGAACCTACCAACTACAAGGAGGCAATGTCTAATATTGACTCTGAGAGATGGCTTGAGGCCATGAAATCTGAGATGGACTCCATGTATGACAACCAGTATGGACCTTGGTTGATCCACCTGAAGGGTAAAACCCATTGGGTGCAAATGGGTTTTCAAGAAGAAGACTGACATGGATGGTAATGTGATTACCTATAAGGCAAGGCTAGTTGCAAAAGGTTACAAGCAAAGACAAGGTGTTGACTTTGATGAAACCTTTTCACCTGTAGCCATGCATAAGTCCATAAGGATTTTGCTTGCAATAGCAGCATATTTTGACTATGAGATCTGGCAGATGGATGTCAAGACTACCTTCCTAAATGGAAATTTAGAGGAGGATGTGTATATGACACAACCAGAGGGTTTTGAATCCATAGATCCTAAGAAAGTGTGCAAGCTACAAAGGTCTATTTATGGACTTAAGCAAGCCTCTAGAAGTTGGAACATCCGATTTGATGTGACAATCAAAGAGTTTGATTTTATCAAAAACGAGGATGATCCATGTGTGTACAAGAAGGTTAGTGGGAGTGATATTGTTTTCTTGATATTATATGTGGATGACATATTATTAATAGGAAACAATGTATCCTTCCTTAAAGAAGTGAAGGATTGGTTGTCAGGTAAATTCTCCATGAAGGATTTGGGAGAAGCAGCCTATATACTTGGTATAAAGATCTATAGAGATAGATCTAGAAGGTTGCTTGGATTGACCCAATCCACGTACATAGAGAAGATGCTAAAGCGGTTTAGCATGGAGGAATCCAAGAAGGGATTCCTGCCAATGTCGCATGGTGTACATCTCTCCAAGGACATGAGTCCTAAGACCCAAGAAGAAAGAGAGTACATGGATAGGATACCATACGCATCAGCAACTGGATCCATTATGTATGCGATGCTATGTACGAGGCCTGATGTTTCTTATGCCTTGAGTATCACGAGTAGATATCAAGCAAATCCTGGTGAGAAACATTGGATGGCAGTCAAGAATATCCTTAAGTACTTGCGAAGAACTAAGGATATGTTCTTGGTTTATGGAGGACCCGATCTTATAGTTCGAGGTTACACGGATTCTAGTTTTCAGTCTGATGGAGATGATTATAAATCACAATCAGGCTATGTGTTCACACTCAATGGTGGTGCAGTCAGCTGGAAGAGTTCCAAGCAGGAGACGACCGCCGACTCTACAACTGAAGCCGAGTACATTGCAGCATCAGATGCAGCTAAAGAAGCAGTTTGGATCAAAAAGTTCATCACTGAACTTGGAGTGGTTCCAAGCATTGTTAATCCAATATTCTTGTATTGTGATAACAATGGAGCTATTGCGCAAGCCAAGGAGCCAAGGTATCATCAGAGGTCCAAACATGTACTTAGAAGATATCATGTAATTAGAGAAATCATTGGATGAAATGATATAAAAATAGAATGAGTCCCCACGGATGAGAATATTGCCAATCCGTTCACTAAAGTCCTACCGTAGCAGAAGCATGATAGTCATGCTGAGTCACTTGGTATTAGATACATGGGTGATTGGCTCTAGTGCAAGTGGGAGATTGTTAGTGTATTCCCTAGATCCAATTGGATAAGATACTAGTTTGTACACATTTCTTTAAATGCAAATCAAATTTATTGGTTTCTTGATCTATCTAGGTATTTTTCATATACATATATTAGATATATTTTTCCTGTGAGATAAAGTCCAAAAGAATGCAAACTGTGCATATGGAATTTGTAATAGAGATTACAAATTGTGAGATCCAAAATTGCACATTATGGCTCGATTCTTTAAACTTCCCTAGTCGATGCGTAGATAGGATTGGACACTGTCGAACGCCGTTGAGACTAGCACACATTGCATATCTTCACCCTTGTGGTGTGCAGCTGATCTTGCAAGCTGAAGTATGAAGATACTTGGATATGGTGTGTGGATATTCGTTATTGTAACGATACATTGGTTGACCTGCACAGAGATCCCATATGGATATTCTATATAGTGTCGATGGTTGATCTTTGATGACGGTGGTGCGAGTGATCCTTTGACTTGAGATCTTCATTACACCTTATGTGTGGAATATCATGCTTTGACGATATGCAAATATCGCTCTAGCCAAGGGTGGAAAATATGATGTCGATTGGGTATGATATGAAGTACATGAAGGTAGTGTTTGATCAAGACAGGATTCGTCTCCCTTGATAGAAAGGGTTATATCCCACGGCCACTTGATGGATTAAATTGACTGTTAAATCCTTGAAAGGTTGAGTTGGAATTCGAAATGGTTTCGAAGTTCTAATTCATATGAGTCAATTTTTCTGAGATCAAGTAAACAAAGATCAATTATATGGTTGACACATTCCATACCACTGATTGATCTGGGATATGTGACGAAGGGATTGAATCGTACGGTAACCGTTCATGGACAGGTGTTGATGACCACGTCAATAAACCCTTAACACTTGGATGGTCATGATGCTTTGTTAGAGGCCGCTCATGATCTATAATCATGGATTCTTTGACTTAATCAAAGAGTTAATTTGGTTAAAGAATTGACTTGGACAAGGCGTTGATCAAGTCATCCTTAGGGTCAATATTAAGGACATGATTATTACCAACGTGTCAAGGGACCTAATGGGTCACACGCATTAAGAAGATTTTGGATGAAGTTAAAATGGGAATTAAGTTGGACTTAATTTAAATAAGATAACCAATAAATTAGGATTGGGTTTTGATATGACTAATCCCACGTCGTCAGAATAAAAGGTAACAGCAGCTAACGGTGATCACCATCTCTTGACCCCGAGACCCCCCTCCGGTCTCGGGGTGCACCGGCATCATCCCACCCCCGGGACCCCTTCCAGTCTCGGGGTGGGATCACCATCTCTTGACCCCGAGACCCCCCTCCGGTCTCGGGGTGCACCGGCATCATCCCACCCCCGAGACCCCTTTCGGTCTCGGGGTGGGATCATCATCTCTTGACCCCGAGACCCCCCTCCGGTCTCGGGGTGCACCGGCATCATCCCACCCCAGGACCCCTTCCGGTCTCAAAGTGGGATCACCATCTCTTGACCCCGAGACCCCTCTCCGGTCTCGGGGTGCACCGGCATCATCCCACCCCCGGGACCCCTTTCGGTCTCGGGATGGGATCATCATCTCTTGACCCCGAGACCCCTTTTCGGTCTCGGGTGCACCGGCATCATCCCACCCCCGGGACCCCTTCCGGTCTCGGGGTGGGATCACCATCTCTTGACCCCGAGACCCCCTCCGGTCTCGGGGTGAACCGGCATCATCCCACCCCCGGGACCCCTTCCGGTCTCAGGGTGGGATCATCTCTTGACCCCGAGACCCCCCTCTGGTCTCGGGGTGCACCGGCATCATCCCACCCCCGGGACCCCTTCCGGTCTCGGGGTGGGATCACCATCTCTTGACCCCGAGACCCCCTCTGGTCTCGGGGTACACCGGCATCATCCCACCCCCGGGACCCCTTCCGGTCTCGGGATGGGATCACCATCTCTTGACCCGAGACCCCCCTCTGGTCTCGGGGTGCACCGGCATCATCCCACCCCCGGGACCCCTTTCGGTCTCGGGGTGGGATCATCATCTCTTGACCGCGAGACCCCCCTCCGGTCTCGAGGTGCACTGGCATCATCCCACCCTCGGGACCCCTTCCGGTCTTGGGGTGAGATCATCATCTTTTGACCCCGATACCCCCTCCGGTCTTGGGGTGCACCGGCATCATCCCACCCCCGGGACCCCTTCCGATCTCGGGGTGGGATCACTATCTCTTGACCCCGAGACCCCCCTCCGGTCTCGGGGTGCACTGGCATCATCCCACCCCCGGGACCCCTTCCGGTCTCGGGGTGGGATCATCTCTTGACCCCGAGAACCCCCTCCAGTCTCGGGGTGCACCGGCATCATCCCACCCCCGGGACCCCTTCCAGTCTCGGGGTGGGATCATCATCTCTTGACCCCGAGACCCCCCTTCGGTCTCGGGGTGCACCGGCATCATCCCACTCCCAGGATCCCTTTCGGTCTCGGGTGGGATCACTATCTCTTGACCCCGAGACCCCCCTCCGGTCTCGGGGTGCACCGGCATCATCCCACCCCCGGGACCCCTTCCGGTCTCGGGGTGGGATCATCTCTTGACCCCGAGACCCCCTCCGGTCTCGGGGTGCACCGGCATCATCCCACCCCCGGGATCCCTTTCGGTCTCGGGGTGGGATCATCATCTCTTGACCTCGAGACCCCCTCTGATCTCGGGGTGCACCGGCATCATCCCAGCCCCGGGACCCCTTCCGGTCTCGGGGTGGGATCGTCATCTCTTGACCGCGAGACCCCCTCCGGTCTCGGAGTACGTGGGTATCATCAATGATTAGCATGCAGTTCAACAGTCGAAAGGAATAATAGCTCCGGGCCACATGGCGCGCCCACGTGATTCTTCGTACGCCCGTAATTGCACCCCGTTATGGAGGGCCATGCCTCATAATGGCGTATGGCGCACTGCATGTCCCTGTGCATGGTCGTGCTCCATTACGGCGTACGATTCGCTACCACTTGCGACTGTGCGCGGTCATATCAAACAACGGCGCGCACCGAATGCCATCGTAGCTGTTAGACACGTGTGATATCACGCTGACAGGTAGTACGGGATGCCTTCGGCACGCACAACGATGGTATGACGGCGATCTTTCAAAACAGTAAGATAGGATATTCAGACAGGTATAAAAGCACGTGCCCGCACTGTAAGTAGGGATATGAACTCTGGTTTTCTAGCTTTCTTCCTCCTAGCAAAACCTTAACTGCTTCAGCTCCTTTCGGCTGAGCGGTTCTTTGTCTGAACCCAAGTGACTGACTTGAGCGTCGAAGGGTCCCTACCAGAACCACCGGTCTCTGGGGACTTTTCTTGCAGGGGTCCGAGGAGAAGGACATCCGTCTTCCCCGACATTTGAAGAAGGTGGCTTGGCATCATCAGGTTTGACTCAATCTTAATGAGAGAACATGAAATTGATGAATAGGATTCATTATAGAGAAAAGAATTTTTTGTTCAAAAGAGAGACCTTTTGTACATGAGATGTACATATGAAATCCATTAATTAGGCTTGATCCATGTGATGGATGACTTAGATTAATTGAGATTAATAATATGGTATTTAATTGGGTCCATATGATGGCATGATTTGATTTATGGAAACCAATTAAACCGAGGGCTGAGATCGTGCCACGTGAAGGATGGATCCATACCCATGTGATGGACATGACCCATCTCCACGTCATAGAGGAGTGAACCCCATGATTTGGGGCCTTCTCATAAAGCCAAATTCAAGGTTGCGATGTTGGTTTTATGGGATAACCAATTTCCTAATTTTTAGGGATGTGGTTTGGTGGTTGTAATCTTAACATTATCATGATAGCAAATATCCTAAATTTGTTAGGATAATTATTATCAACTTGATAAGGTTGAATGGTTAGGTGGTTGTGATAAAATCCCTTTTTTTATAGAACCACACAATCTCCTTTTTCATGTATAAAAGGGAGAGAAATACCCCCTTCAAGATATACACCAAACTCCTATCTTCTCTCTCTTTTGGATGCCTAACACCTCCTTTCTCTCTCTAAAATGTCCTTTCTCTCTCTAGGACGTCCCTTTCTCTCTTGATTGATCAAGATTTAATCTTGATCAAGAAATCCTTTTTAATTTGAAAAATCAATAGAAAAGAAAAGAGGCGCTAGCACCCCTCGCAAGAAGGTTATCATCCAATTCTGAGAGGACATCATCCAAAGATCTTCGCGTGGATCACCATTAGAGGCCGGACGCGTCGACGGCTGTGGTAAATCGTTTATCGGCTTCATCGGGCATCATCCCCAATAAAGAACACATGTATGATCTATTATAATCATGTGTTATTTCTTGTTAACTGAATTGGTTCCCTGAGGATCTTGGGCTTTGGAATTAAATTCGTATTTATTTTTATTTTTCGCTGCGTGTTATATGAATTTGATTCATATAAAACATACGAAATTCCCAACACTAGGATGGCGGGCTGCAACAAGAGTGACCAAATCAGCCACAGCATTGACTTTCCTATAAATATGGCGAATCAATAGCGCACCTGATCTCACAACTCTTTTTCAGTACAGAGGAACTATGATGGCATATGGAAGCTTACAACAGTGAAATAGTAATGCCAAGCATATTGACCACTGGACAACTGAATATTAATCAGAAGACTTAATATGCAAAATTTACTAACAAAATAAAATATTTAATCAATCGGAATGCCACAATTTCAACCTATATGGTTACGGTGGGAAATGGATGTCAAGACGGAAAAATTTTTAGACCATGAGTGATATTGATGCAAGGCCTATTTTAATCACAATAACGTTTGTTCTTTTTTCTTGAAATAATCTCTTGAGCATTCATCTATCTATTAAAACTAAATTTTTAGGCCTTTGTTGTTGTCGTTGTTGTTGTCCTTACATCAATACACTATCATCGGCTATTGCATCATGGAAGAAAATGTCAAGTACTCTTTGAGATGGTGGATGAAAGAATGTGGTAGCAAGGAATACTCTGATATCTTTTATAAGACATGTTGAAGAAACAATTAATTCTTTTTAGGGAATGCTTTGAAGGGAAGCAAAGCTTGACCTTGCCATAATGTTAATGTTAGTTTCAACATGAAACCCTACATTTAACACAACATGTTATTGGGTTCACCATTCGCCAGAGCTTTGACAGAAGAACAAGTTTGTGAATAAATTTGTCCACAATGTTTGTTTGGTAGCTCTTGAAAGGTGGGAAAACAAATACATAATGAGTGTAATGATACATGGATATGAGACAAATGGGGATGGTTCAGTTGCTTTTATTTCACTAATTAGTAAGGTTGGAGTCAAATGATATGGCTTCCATTAGTATTTTAAGGCTTGAAGTGATGTTAATTAGCTTAATTAAGCAAGGTGGATGTTGACCAAGTCAACGATGCATAGACTTTTGTTGCTTTCTATTTGTTTTCAATATCTTTGTTAATTTAATTGATTGTTGTTGTTGATATGGGAGGTCGGTGAAATAATAGACATGCAGTAAATATTTACAACAATTAATTATTCATATTTAATTTTAATTTTTTTTTAAAAAAAAAGATCATGTAGCTGGAGGTCTTATTTAGAGACTAAGTAAGGGCTAGGCTTAAGCTTGGAAGGTAGTTCAGTAGATTAGGTAACACTAAGCTTGAGGCTGACAAATATTAGCTATACCTTGTGCTAATTAAGCTTGGCTTAAACCCAGCATGTTTTTGACGGACGAACAAAGTCCAATGATATGGAACTAAGAATGGAGCATGATGCCTGCATGAAAGGCCATTTTAGTAATTTGGTGTTAAAAATTGGTGGAAGGTTCTCTATTGAGAAGGATTATGGCCTTCTTCATAGCATCAATTTCTCTGAGGACACCATTTGCCATAATTAGCATCTTTTGTCGAACGAGAAGCCAAGCTTCAGGAGGGCCAGATGGCTGGTTTGATGAGGGTAGGGTGCAAGTATAAGCAAAGACAACTCTGATCAACGGTCATGAATTATTTTTGACATATTTTATCAAATTGACTCTTACTCAAAAAAAAAAAAAAAAAAGAAGAAGTAAAATTCCAATTTAGACCAGCACTAGCATGTTCTTGCATAAAAATAGTCTATCAATTGTTTTGGTTCTATCTATTTTTTGCATTGTTAATGCCCTTTTTTTTTTTATGTAATTACAATTTTTTTTTCTAGTATTAAGAATTTTTAATCATCATTTTCTATTTGTTGCATTTGGATTGCTACTTGCCTTAGTTTCCTTTGATAACTACTATGGAGTAAGGTAGAGCTGTAGAGAATAGTAATGAATTTTAAGATTTGGATACATATAATTTAAACTCTAGTCCGAACTTAACTACGTACAATTTAAGCTTAATAAATTATAATTAGTTATATTTTTTTTTTAAAATGCATAATATTAAAAAGAGTCTCTCCTATATAGGAAAAATTCTTCATTTGAATTTTAAGCTCTTCTGGCTCAATTTTCACTGCATATATATTAATAACAATAATAATTATATTAATGATAGTAGTTAATAGTGCTTATATATATATATATATATAGAAAGCAATCTCATAGGTTAATCATATGAAAAGGAGCACTGTTTATTTTAATGATAACTTAAATTCTACCTAATTAATTTGATATAGCCAAACTCCACATTATTGGGCACACTCTTGAGTGGCTTTCACTTCAGCCATCCTTGGCAAAGGCTGGACATCTAATAACCGACTGACACGAGCAATGAACCACATCCCTTTATTGATTCCAAAAAATCTTAGATGTATACTTATTTCCCTTGCTTTATGAAAGGCACCCACCACCGCCCACGTTGATCCACAACGCTCTGATTCACAGGGGGCTCTTTGCATTCATGTGGACAAAATAGGTTTTGCCCCCACACCTTTGTGCCCAACAAACCTAAAAGATGACATAAAGAAGTGGGTAGAGTTATGCAAGAATCCATCATTAGACTTTTATATTCTCATAGCATACAGCATATGTCCACTAGTTGGTAAGGTGGTCAAGAAGCACACGGCATGGTCATGGATATAAATTAGGTGGAAGTGAAGGCAATGGATGGCATTGCCTAGCTAATTAGACATTCTCTCTTGTGCTCACCAATTCTTTAAGATGTGGAGGAAGAAGAAGAGAAGGAAGATCACCATCTTCTAGTCCCACAAGCAAGAGGATGGTATGAACTGAAAGCTAAAGTGGCAAGTCATTTGGGCTAAGGGAAGGCCAAGCCTTTCCACCGGATCTCTCTCTTTCTCTCTCTTACTCTCACTGTTCCTTCTAACGACTAGTTGTTTTGAGTTGAAGGTGCTTAAACCCATATTGTTTTTCAGGCAGAAAATCTTTATCATTTTATTGCAATGCAGAGCGAGTTCTATTTTACTTCACTGTTTTGAATAAAAACGTTGGATTGTTCCATGAGTAACTTTGGTTTAGCTTTTCCTTTCTTTTTCTTCTTCTTCTTCTCCTTTTTATTATGTGATAGAGAGTTTTCCTCATGGCACCAAAAACTTGTACAAAGATATGGAAGAAAGAATATTGAAAAGTGTTCTTTATATTAATGCACTGGTAGTAGAAGCAGTACTTTAATGGAATATATAAAATCATTTCTGCTTTTCTTTTGAGCACTTCTCTCTCTTTTTTTTTTTTTAGTCCAAAAAACTAATAAAAAACAAGAAGCAGGCAAAGAGGCCATGATGTGTGGACCTTTGCCTCTTTGCCATCTAGTTCCCCACTTACTTTAGACCAAGACACACGTACCACTTTGCATCTCCTATAAGCCTCCGTCTAAGCTATCATTAAGTGCTCAAACTTAAGGCTCTGCTGCTATGTAACATCTCAAAATTCTCGCACCCCTTGCAAATTAATATGAAAACTTCCAAGCTACAAGCACAGAAAATCTTTTGAAGCTCCTAATTCCAGAAAGAATGTGTTATAGCTTCCAATATCTCCATCAAATGGCAACCTATATCTCTGGAAATTAGCTCTTCTTCTACTTCTCTTGCTATTATATCCGATTCATCCAACCACCCAAGTATGCTCTTGCCTGCTAAAGGAATTTCATCTGCATCGTTGCATTCCAAAGAGAACTTGTATGGCGAGGTAGAATCATTTCATTTTTTTTAATGAGAGAATGTGCATCCATATATTGATTAAAAGTCTTTACACCTTCATCTTCAGCAGCAACAAGTAGCAAGTCAATGAAAATTTTTAATTTATTTTTCCCACCCAAATATCTATGGTTAGGAAGCTGGCATCCAGACAGTCCCCAAGGTAATGCAAAAAAATGCTATTCCATAAGCTCAGGAAATTAGAAATTTATAAGGTTTATCATCATTTCCTTTTTTTTAGCTATGAAAATTGGTGCTGATGACAAAATATCTCACTGCTATCCAGTGTAGCTCATCCTTTAGATCTTGCACCTCAGAAGTCCAACATGATACAGAATGACAATAGAAATTTTGAACTCTTGAATATCATGGCTTTGAGTAGCACATAAACATGCTGCACCAACCAACAGATGATGCATATATATGCATGACAATGGAAACAAACATGTTATTTCATTTGAGTCGCTTGCAATGTAAGCTGCTACTTCCAGGAAAAAAAAATACTACAAGATTATGTCATCAATTCAAAAAAAAGAAAAGAAAAAAAAAGAAGCAACAAAAGGTCTCATATCTATGGTTAACTAAAACTCCAATTGAGTCCTAAATTCAAAAATCTGAAGAGTGGATCGTCCTCTTTTTACCCTTGGAGCATAGCATGCATTCGACCAGCCCCAAGTCGTGTGGAGATGTGGAAGCAAGATGATATCCCAGCTGAAATTCTGCAGCAGAATTTTGGATCTTGATCTTGGTAATCTTCCCAAATTGATTAACAACTATGATTTTTTTGATTTCTTGCGCCTCAAGATTATAAGAGAGGGTCGTGTCCTCTCTTCTTTCTCACATGAACCTTCAGATCTGATCCAGAAAATCAAGAGATGCTGCCCAAGGAGAAAGTGCTGTTAGGGTTTCTCCCTTATCTAAGAAAATGTGTGGTTCTTCCTTCCTTAAGAGAGGCGGTTCCAAGAAGATGGCTAGGGCAGAGATAGAAGCAATAAAACCCTAGAAATCTAGGGCATTTACGTGTGAGAAAAAGAGAAAGACATGCATAAGAGAGAAAAGGAGAGGGACATCTTGTTCTTGGAAGAAAAGAGTTTCATTCATTACCCTTTACTCATCATTGTTACATGACTATATCAAACCCATTCCCATGACGGCCACTAAAATAAAATCAGCACCACACATGTAAAGGGAGAAATAAACTCTGAGGCATGCATATTTTAGATTTGATAACTATTATCAATGCGGAAACTTAAAGATTACATATTAATCTATCTAACATGCATCAAGATCATATCTTTGCCTTATACTATAGGATCGTTTGATCTAAATTATGCATATAAATTAAATAATCAAGATCATATCTTGATCTTCAAGATAAGAAGTCATACTACTTATCTTGAAGCCTGCCTTAAGATCTAAGGATCAAATCACTTACCTTAAGAACAGTAGATAAATCCTAATTGCTCTACAGCCGTTCAATCGTCCGGCCTCTAGTATCGTCCACGCGAAGCTCCGAATAATCGGATTCCCGGGAGTGCTAGCTCGCGGAAAAACAACTTTTCTGATCTTAAATCCTTCCACTTGAATCTTTCTTCAAGATCCACCACGCTTCTGCTAACACCAGAATCACCAGGATTTTCTATTCTAACTCTTTAGAATTTCAATCCACAACATTTCGTTGTTATAATCTGGTGAGGGATGTCCTCTAATTTATAGTCTCATTTTAGCCAGCCCATTGAATTCTAACACTTAGAATTCCGCCGTTCGGTGAAAACCAAAGAGACACCAAACCAAAGAGACGCAGCGTTTGGTTAATTCCGACGTTCGGTGAAAACCAAAGAGATGTGAATTCTAACACTTAGAATTTCATCGCCTGGTTGATTCAACGAGGCACATTTATTCCATATGAATTCTAACACTTTAGAATTCCAACGGAACCATTTGGAGAAGATTAATATTATACATTAAATTATACATATGAATTTAATATCTCAGATTTTAGTTATCTCATCATGTGAGATACTTATGTAAGAGGTTTGGGTTCAAGTTTTGGTTTAAGCTGATCTGAATTTATTGGACTGAACCTACATAGATCATGGTCCTAGCCCAAATCAAATTTGGCTAGTCCTGAATCTATTATCAAGTCTAATTTCAAATAAATATTTGAAATTGACTAGTCCTTCTAATAGACTTAAACCAAATTAAATCTTATTCACTTGTACTTAACCCAATTGAGATAATTCAATCAATCAAATTTATTAATTAAATCATATACGATTCTCAATCGTTGATCAGCAAATATATCATCCTAGGAAACTTCTATGCATGTAACTCTTTAGGTTCGAACCTAAGCCGATAGCATAGGAACAACTTTCTATACTAATCGATGTGCCCATCTAGCAATGGAACCTGACGTCCGGATAGGTCGAAGAGTTACCGAGCAAACTCCAAGAATCCTAAGAAATAGTTACCGTATAATTCATCCTTTTGACCATAAATGCTAAGGATGGCTTAAGAGCATGTCAACTTTAAACAGCAAATCCATAAAGTGATTTCAACTTTAGTGATCATGTGACTTTCACATGAAGTGCCTTGGCCAAGGTCTTGCTAAATTGAAACACAAGCATTTTTCCTTTTAACGAGATAGGTCAAATTCCATCTTGATCCATAACTGACTACCATAAGTACTTGACTACACCCAGTAACCTTTCATAGCTGGATTAGAAATCTAGGTGGTCCAGCACCTAAGTACAATGAGTTGCTTGCAAGTTATCGGTTGTGATCTTCAGGTCTAAAGGATACTTATACCCATATCTTCTCGGATTAACTCTTGACAGCAGAGTATCCGAAAATGAGTCACGTTCGGTGAAATGTACTCCTACACTTTTACCTATATGTCATACTAGTGTCTCTACACTCCTTGGTTAAGAGGACAACCAACAAATATGATATACAACATCTTATAATTGATAGTACTATGGCCCTTTCATAGTATATCATTTGGTCGCGAACTCTTTTGAGGACCTTCAAAGATAAATCCTCCTTTATCATGAAGGAAGATCCTGAGGGCTTCATTACGATTAGGAGTTTTAAGAAGATGTTCTTGTAATGAATAAACTGCCAACTAACTTTTATTAATATATCAATTTATATGTAATTTACATTAGCACAATCATCAAATGATTGGCTTTAGGATATAATTCCCAACAAACTCCCACTTAGCCTAAAGCCACTCATAACAGTATCTAATACCCATCTTTAACTTATAGTCGTCAAACTCCTTGATGCTGAGTGCTTTAGTAAATGGGTCGCCTAGGTTTTCCTTTCCGTCAATCTTCTGAAGATTTATGTTATCTCATTCTATAATCTCTCGAATAAGATGAAACCGGCGCAGTATGTGCTTGGTGCACTGATGTGCTCGTGGTTTCTTTGCTTGAGCTATGGCACCAGTGCTGTCATTGTACAACAGGACTGGTCCATCAATGGAAGGTGCTACTCCAAGCTCGGAGATAAACTTTCGCAGCCACACAGCTTCTTTCGCAGCATCTGATGCAGCGATGTACTCTGCCTCATATACTGAATCTGCCACTATATGTTTTTGGAACTTTTCTAGCAAACAGCTCCACCATTTAGGATAAACACGAAACCCGACACACTTTTGCTATCATCATGATCTGATTAGAAACTGGAATCAGTATATCCAACAAGTTTCAAATCAGACTCTCCATAGACTAACCACTGGTCCTTAGCATTTCTCAAATACTTAAGGATTGTCTTAACAACTTGCCAGTGTTTTTCTCTTGGATCAGATTGGTATCTACTCACTACTCCTAGTGAGTATGCCACGTCTGGTCTTGTACATGTCATGGTGTACATAATCGATCCCACTGCCGAAGCATATGAAATTCGACTCATACGTTCTCTTTCATTAGGAGTTGTCGGACAATCCTTCTTAGAACGATGAATTCCATGGCCTATTGGAAGATAGCCTTTCTTGGAATTCTCCATGCTAAACCTCTTTAGCACTGTGTCAATGTACGTAGATTGTGATAAACCAAGCATCCTCTTAGATCTATCTCTATAGATCTTCATCCCTAGGATGTATGATGCTTCTCCCAGATCTTTCATGGAGAATTGTGATGATAACCATGTCTTTATTCCTTGTAATGCAAGGATATCATTCTTGATTAAGAGAATATTATCCACATATAATACAAGAAATACAATAACAGAACCGTTAGCCCATTTATAAATGCAAGGTTCTTCTTTATTCTTAACAAAGCCATAAGATTTGATCACATTATCAAATCGTATGTTCCAACTCCTAGATGCTTGCTTAAGTTCATAAATGGACTTCTGTAGCCTGCACACATTAGACTCGTCTTCAGATATAAAACCTTCAGGCTATATCATACACACCTATTCTTCTGAATTACCATTTAGAAAAGTGATTTTAACATCCATCTGCCAAATCTCATAATCTAAGTATGCTGCTATAGCTAACATAATCCGAATGGATTTCAGCATTGCCACAGGAGAAAACGTTTTGTCATAGTCAATACCATAACGTTGACGATACCCCTTGGCAACCAGACATGCTTTGTAGGTCTCTACCTTTTCGTCTGTGCCTTTTTTTCTCTTGAAAACCCACTTACACCTTATGGGTTTTATCCCTTCGTGTGGATCAACTAATGTCCATACATTATTTTCCTTCATGAAATCAAGTTCGGATTTTATGGCATCAAGCCATTTATCAGAGTCAGTACTTTGCATAGCATCCATATAGGTGATCGGATCCTTGTTGTTCTCATCGAGCTCAATAGGATCCTCGTTCTGGACCAAGAAACCTAAGTATATGTCTGGTTGATATGGTACTCTACTAGATTGCCTTAATGGTGCATCTAAAATGGGTTTTGAGTTTGATCTAATCAACTCAGATTCTAAGGATTCAAAGGTTTGTGTTGTTCTTCTACTTGATGAACTTCCTCAAGTTCAATATTAGAGCTATTTGTTCCTTCACTAAGGAACTCCTTTTTAAGAAAAACTGCTCTATTACTAATGAACAACTTTTGTTCTTCAGTATTGTAGAAGTAATATCCTTTGATTTCTTTCGGATAGCCGATAAAAAAACATTTGTCAGATTTGGGTTCAAGTTTGTCTGATTTTGCACGTTTCATATAACCTGGACACCCCCAGACTCTCAGATAGGTGATAACCGGTTTATGTCCATACCACATCTCATGTGAAGTTTTAGAAACAGACTTACTTGAAACCTTATTAAGAATATGACAAGCTATTTCTAATGCATATCCCCAAAATGATATTGGCAAGCTTGCAAAACCCATCATGGACCGAACCATGTCTAACAGAGTTCGATTCCTTCTTTCCAACACACCGTTGTGCTGCGATGTTCCTGGAGGAGTCCATTGGAAGAGAATCTCATTCTCCCTTAGATATGCCACAAAGTTATTTGAAAGGTATTCGCCTCCTTGATCTGATCGAAGGGTCTTAATACATTTTCATATTTGTTTTTTTACTTCTTTATGATATAGTTTGAACATTTCAAACGATTCAGATTTATGTCTCATAAGATAGACATAACCAAACCTTGAAATGTCGTCTGTAAAAGTAATGAAATAGTAATATCCACTTTTGGCACAAGTGCTCATTGGTCCATATACATCCGTATGTACTAGACTCAATAGCTCTTTAGCTCTTTCACCTTTTTCAGTAAAAGATGACTTGGTCATTTTACCAAGAAGACAGAATTCACAGGTAGTTAATGATTCACAATCATCAACTCGAAGGATGCCCTCTTGAGTTAACCTGTTTAATCTATTCTTATTGATATGACCCAGCCGATGTGCCAAAGATAAATATATGTGACATCAATTATTTTAGGGTGCTTACTTGATTTGTACACTACATTCACAAGTTGTGATATTATATAAATGCATTAGATAAATTTCCAGTCATTACAGTGACTCCATTCATAATGATATTCAAAGTAACATCCTTTATTGAAATTTCATAATGACTTTTGGCCAGAAGGCCTACAGAAATTACGTTCAACAAGAACGTTGGGCAAAAATGATAATCATTTAGTACAATGACATTTCTATGAAAAACTATTTCAAGAACTCCTAATGCCAGAACTGGAACTAATCTTCCATCGCCGACATTAAGGAATCTTTCATTGTCCTCAAATCTTCTAGTGACCTGTAGTCTCTGCAATGAATTGCAAATGTTAAAAGGACTCTCGGTATCCAATACCCAAGTCTGATTATCATATACAGAAAAATTACAAGGTGTTATCATATAAATACCTTGTTGAGTAACATCTTGCCCCTTTTTCTTCTTTGGTCTGTTTAGATCAAGTGTGGAAATGTAAAGAGGATAGTTCCTCTTTTAGTGCCCTTGCATCTTGCAATAAAAGCATTCAGCTTGACTTTTATCAACTTTCTTCTTCTACATCTGATCCCTTATAGATATCCTAGCATGTTACACCTTTTTCTTGTTCTTTTTCTTCTTCCCTTTCCCAAAGGGTTGATGCCCTACCTTAGATCCTTCAACCATGTTAACTAAACCCTTTGAGAGCTGGTTGTCCTTCTCAAAGTTTTGTAACAACCCCAACAAACCATGGTAGTTTACTGCAGGCTTTGTCATTCGATAATGAGTAAGGAAATGTAACATCCTGAAAACCTTGTAATTTATGGCATTTTCATTTGAAATGAAAGTCAGAAAGTTTCAGTGAAATGTGGGTGTGTTGGCCTTTTGATAAATGTAAAGAGAAGAAATTTTGGAGTAAATAAGTATATTTCTGAATGTTAATGAGTTTGATTTAAGAAATTGAGAGACTTAAGTTTTAATGGGTTTAAATCACAAGAAAAATCAAGTTTAGTTTGAGTTTTATCCTGAAATGATGTTTTTAGTGGTTGGAGTCGACACTATTTGGAGTGGAGTCGACTCTGGCACGGTTTTAAACTTTCGGCATGCTTTGAGTTGATACTTGTAGAGCTAGAGTCGACACCTACTTTTATGGAGTCGACACCTACTTTTCTGGAGCGATACCTATTTCTGCTGGAGCCGACTCCAAATCTGTTGGAGCCGACTCCAAGACGGCAGGTTTTTCTGAGTTAAATCTTGAGAATTTCATATTTATTTCGTTTTAAGTCCGATTTGGATGCCGTTTGAACCGTTGGATTTCTAAAATCGAGTTCTTCAAGCTGGTAAAGTATTTTCTTAGAAATGTTACATAAAAGTATCAATTTAAGTGAAAAATAATAATCTGGGCTATAAATCGATTAAAAAATGCTATGTCAGGGGCAAAATGGGAAAAGGCTCCGATGTCAATTGCTAATTGTGTTAAGGGCAACTTGGGAAAGAAAATCTAAGGGCAAAATATCATGGTTATAAGTGAGCCACGTGTTTTTCAAAAAGCGTGCGTTAAGAGTGTTTGAGGGCAAAAGGGAATTTGGCATGCCTTAACCCTTAAGTTTCCCATGACTTGGTCCCCAAGTCATTAGAGAAAAGGGAAAAAACGTGGGTTCAGCCAGAGAAAAGAAAGAAAGAAAGAAAGAAAGAAGAGGAGAAAAGAGAGGAAGAGGAAGAAGAAGAAAAAGGAGGAAGAAAGAGAAAGGGAAAGGGAAGCTTGGGGTTTGTGCTCGACTCCAGGTAAGCTATAGCTTCCCTAGATCTTGCATGACTTTAGATTTTCTTAGATTATTGTATTTTGAGGTAATAGTAGAAGAAATCTTGAGTAGAGAAAGGGTGGAAGAAAATAATGAGATATTAGAGGATAGATCATGTATGCATGCATGGTTCGTGGGAAAACCTCGTGTGGAGGTAATCCTAATAGCTATCGTATCTGTATGTTGACGTAGGTCAAGAGGGTTATTCCAGGGAGCCGGAATACCAGAGTTGAGTACCAGTCGAGGAGTAACCTACTAAGGTGAGTGGGTTTCTCATCTAGCAATGAGAAGTTAATTTGAGCTAGTATAATGAGATTAATACCTAGTTATGGTATGTTATGTTTAGCAGAGTATTATGTATGTTTTAAATATGAGAAATGAGAACCTAGTATATGATATTCTGATAAATGAGTTTTGAGCATGAGTTTTAAGCATAAAGAAATAAGCATGAATTTTGAGCATGAGTTTTGAGCATAAACACATAAGCATGAGTTTCGATGAGGGGATTTTTAATGTATACATGGCATATTTGCATGATAAAGCTTTACAAATGATGTATGTATCATACTGAGCATCAGGCAGCTAGGGGGCTGATCACCCTTTAGACTGTACTGTAGCATGAGCATTGCACACTACTATCGAGCCGGCACCTCCTTGCGAACAGATCGTACGATGAACCCCAGAATCAGGGGTGAGTGCATGCTTAACCAGGCCAGTGGGGCTGGTTGTGAGCAGCCCGTGGGGGCATGAATCATAGCTCAGTGGAGCTGATTACTATATATAGCCCGTGGGGGCAGAGAGAAAACCCGAGGTTCCAGGGTTAAGGAACAAAGCACTTTGCCGGGTGAACCGCACGGGTAAGGGGTGCTATTTGTGCGGGGATCCTGTTGCTAGTCACGCACCCGATGAGAGTACACCTACGGAAGGGCGACTGTAGGGTGGTACCTCAGAGGCATTACACACACAGCCCAGCATCATGAGATTTAAAAGCATATGTTGTGATATAAAAAGGGCCAGTGGGCCAAGTAGTTATCCCGAGAGGGAGAGTTTACTTGAGATGCCAGTGGGCAAGCAGATTTCGGTGGGAGTCTGGGAGTCTGGGTTGTAGATAAAGAATGCATATTTTTATATTGTAATGCATGGATTTTTATCTTAATGAGTTATCTTTCAGTGAAAAGTTATTATAGAGTATTTCAGTACTGATATGTTATTTGAAGAATAAGCTACATTTTATTTTATCTGATATCATGTTAAAAATGTACTTTGAGTTGTACAAGCTAAATAGTATCAGCATACGATTGAAATAAGAGGTTATGGTTCTCTATTTCTCCATAGTTAGATGGTTATCCAGTCACTGGGACTTAGGTCTCATCCCTCTATGATTTAAATGTTCTTTCAGATCAGTGAGTATTTCTGCCAGGATCACAAGATAAGCAGGACAGAACCCTTAGCTGGTGAAGCTTGCTTGGATGCAAGGGTGTATAATGCTAGCCTTGTATATTGAGAGAGTGTGGTTTGATATTTGTATTTGTATATGTGTATGTGTACAGTGAGATGTAATGATGTTTTAGACCTTTTTGGATATGAATACGAGACTTATGTTTTGGAGAAAATTATGAGCATGATGTGTGCACTTAGGATTTTGATGTCGATTGTGAATGTGATCTTGTAAACTGCCTGAGGAATGTCATGAAAAATATTATCTGAGCAGGTTGATGCTTAGTGTTGATTGAGTGATTTGTGTATATAATTGAGATGAAAATGAAAAGTTTTTAACAGGATGTGTTTTCGTGTGTCTGCCACTTATGATAATTAGTTGGGGTTCTCTAGCTCTTTATGGAGCGCTACATAAAGACTAGTAAAACTCTATCCGATTACCACAAGTGTGCAGGTGTGCTGTCGGTGGCCCCAGAGAGGAGGGGGAGCTGACAAGTTTTGGTATCAGAGCCCTAGGTTATTAGGTCCTAGGGGAATAAGTATGAGTATGAGTCTAGGATGATTGAATGTTTATGATTATAGCTATTGAATGATGAAACTGATGTAATGAATAATGTCTTGTAGGACGATTACTACAAAGGCATCTAGAGAGACAGAGCAATCTTCAGGCAGGGATAGAAGCAAAGGTCAAAGTAGACTCAGAAGGTCAGTTAGAAGAAGTCAAATTGATAGAATGGCTTCTAGTGATTCCACCGAGCCAGTATCTAATGAGGCTAGAGTGAGGGCGTCTTCAGAGCAGATGCCAGAGTCTTCTTCACAGTCTATTACCCCTGTGCCAGTAGACCCATCTCGAGTACAGACTCAGGGGCCTAGTATGTCAGAGTTGGTAGGCATGATTACTCAGGCTGTGGTAGCAGCTGTGGGTGCTAGTTCTAGCCTTCCATCTAAAAATATGGAGGTTGTGAGGAATGTGGAAAGAGCCAGAAAGTTAGGGGCTCTGGAGTTCCAGGGAACTACTGATCCTATTCAGGCCGGGGCATGGCTGCAGAGGATCGAGAGAGTATTTGATGTGATGGGATGCTCTGAGGAGCAGAGGCTGAGTATTGCCACCTTTTTACTGGAGGGTAGAGCCCAGAGTTGGTGGAGATCTATTCAGGGCAGGCAGCCCCAGGGAGTGGAGTTGACATGGGAAAATTTTAGAAGAGAATTTCATCAGCAATATTATTCTGAGATTTATAGGGATCAGAAGAGGAGGGATTTCCTTTGTCTGACTCAGGGGAGGATGTCCGTGGCAGATTATGAAGCCACTTTTGTGGAGTTATCTCAGTTTGCTAGGGCCTTGGTGGCTGATGAGAGGGAGAGATGTCGACTATTCCAGGATGGATTGAATCTCCCTATTAAAGCCAAGACCTGTATGCAGACCTACAATAGTTACTCTGAGTTGGTGCAGGGAGCACTCAAAGCCGAGGAGATTGAAAAAGAATATATGAGTAGGAGGCAGGATAGAATGAAAAGAAGTGCTCCTAGTTATTCTTCTGCTCCGGGAGGGACTCAGCCATTTAAGAAACCCCAGAGGACTGGACAGTTTTATTCTGGGTTTAGAGCCCCTGGTGATGTGGGCAGAAGATCAGTATCTGTGTCAGCATCTAGCCCAGTTCAAAGAAAGCCTTATGGGGGTGTGCCTCAGGTTGCCACCAGCAGGGTGTCTGGTGATGTAGGGGAGCAGGGTCGTCCTTCTGGTGGAGGGAGAAATATACCTCCATGTAATGTATGTGGAAAACTTCATTTGGGAGAATGTAAGAGGGGCAATAAGGGATGTTATATTTGTGGTGATCTAGGTCACCTGAAGAGAGATTGCCCTAGGAGAGGGCAGCAGGCTGGTGGGCTTCCTCAGGGGCCAGTAATGCCAAGGGGACAGCCTAGTAGGAGGGGTGATGGTAGTGTTGTGGCTTCAGCCAGTCAGGTGGGGCCTAATGTTAATCAGCCAGGAGGGTCATCCAGTATTCCGAGGGCCGAGGCCAGAGTGTTTGCCATGACCAGGCAGGAGGCTCAGATTGATCCTGATGTGGTGACAGGTATGCTACCCATCGATAATCATGATGCTTATATTTTAATTGATTCTGGATCTACGCATTCATTTATCTCATGTGAGTTTGCTAAGCATCTAGTTAGAGATGTGGGCCAGTTGGGTAGTCAGTTGGTAGTATCTATGCCCGTAGGGAGGCCTTTTATAGCAGACCAAGTGTATAGAGGCTGTGATATTTCTGTGGAGGGTCAGAAATTAGCAGCAGATTTGATTCCTTTGAGGTTGAAAGAGTTTGATGCCATTTTGGGGATGGATTGGCTATCTGTGCATAGAGCCAGAGTAGATTGCTTAAGGAAGGAGGTGATGTTACAAACTTCTGATGATAGAGAGGTCTGTTTTGTTGGTGATAGGAGGGGGTTACCCTCAGGAGTGATTTCAGCTCTGTCAGCCAATAGAATGCTAGCAAAGAGATGTGAAGCCTATTTAGCTTGTGCAGTGAGCCTAGAGGGCAATGGTTTAGAGCTGACGAATATCCCTGTGGTAAGGATTTTTCAGATGTATTTCCTGAGGAGCTGCCAGGGTTACCTCCTGACAGAGGATTTGATTTCAGTATAGATCTAGCCCCAGATACCAGACCAATAGCCAGGGCACCTTATAGAATGGCTCCAGTTGAATTGAAAGAATTGAAAAGTCAGTTACAAGAATTATTGGATAAAGGGTTTATTAGACCCAGTATATCACCATGGGGTGCACCAGTGTTGTTTGTGAAGAAAAAGGATGGTACCTTGAGGTTGTGTATAGACTATAGACAGTTGAACAAGGTGACCATTAGAAACAATTATCCATTGCCAAGGATCGATGATTTGTTTGATCAGCTGCAGGGGGCAGCAGTGTTTTCAAAGATTGATCTGAGATCTGGGTATCATCAATTGAGAATAAAGAATGAGGATATATCTAAAACTGCTTTCAGGACCAGATATGGTCATTATGAGTTCTTGGTGATGCCATTTGGCTTGAAATGCTCCAGCTGCTTTTATGGGTCTGATGAATCAAGTATTTCAGAGTATCTAGATAAATTTGTGATAGTATTCATTGATGATGACATCTTGATTTATTCTAGAAGTAGTGAAGAGCATGAACA